>JAKCPI010014748.1:0-29501 GCA_023213315.1 Euborellia annulipes | reverse complement strand
ATAATTCAAACATTGGCCGACTGAACGCATTCTAATACATTTTCGAATTCATCTTCAGGACCTACAAATTATAAAATTGTTACTCCAACATTATTTTTTATATACATAGGCCTATATTAATAAGTTAACATAGTTAATTTTTTACTAAATTCGACTTTCTTTTCATTTTTTTTTTCTTTTACTTTTCTCTAACCTCTATATATTTATATACTAATATATAGAAAGGGAAAGTACCCCTGGTAGGAATACACAATTGGGCCAAGCCTCGGGCCAGGCTTGGACCAATCGTGCCGAGCATTGGGCGAGGTTTGGGGCAAGCCTTGTCTAACCATTGGGCGAGGCTTGGTCCAAGCCTTGGAATGATAACAATGTACCCAGCCTTGGGAATCAAAAAAACCAAGGTTGGCCCAAGCCCCCTCGAGAATCAAAAAAACCAAGGTTGGCCCAAGCCTTGGAAAACAAAACAATGGATGGTCGATCCAAGCCTCGAGAAAAAAAAAAAGTTGTTTCTCGAGAGATTTGAACTCGGGCTTTTTGGTTTTGTTTGTCATTTGTCAATGCCTTTACGCTCTCGTACACAGTTGTTATATTGATATGACTCTTTTAAGCTATTTGATTTGCCTTTTATTTTAGCTAAAGAAACTTTATAAAACAATCACCAGATTTAAAATATATTTTACTGTTTTTTTCTAATTAATAGTACTTGATTTAATTTAATTTTTTTTTTTTTTTAATTATATGATGGGTCAATAAACCATTGGGCCAAGCCTCGGACCAGGCTTGGCCCAATGGTCACTACCCAAGGCTCGGTTTAATAATTTAATATGATTGGGCCAAGCCTCGGACCAGGCTTGGCCCAATGGTCACTACCCAAGGCTCGGTTTAATAATTTAATATCATTGGGCCAAGCCTCGGACCAGGCTTGGCCCAATGGTCACTACCCAAGGCTCGGTTTAATAATTTAATATCATTGGGCCAAGCCTTGGTCCAGGCTTGGTTCATTCGTCTTCCCAAGGCTCGGTTTAATTGTATAATACCATTGGGCCAAGCCTCGGACCAGACTTGGCCCAATGGTCACTACTCAAGGCTAATTGGCAAATGACAACTGGCCCAAGGTTCGGCCAATTGTCAGCATTGGCAATTCCTACCAGGGTATTGGACTCATGTCAAAAATTCGTTGTTGAGATTTTGTATGGACGTTTTGAGGTCCCCTAAATCCAAAAAAAAAGGGGTTCTCGCAACATGGTCTGTCTGTGTTCAATTCAAAGCATGAAGGATTTGAGCATGAAGGTTTAAATTTTATATTTTAGTTAGGCACCCCCCCCCCCCCCTGAGGCGTGAAAATAAGCTTTTAATCAAAAACGGCTGAAAAGTACTAATACTTTACTGATGCACTTTTTCGGTTTTTTTAGATTTTCTCAAAATTCGCTCCAACGATTTTGATAAAAATTCAAAAATCAATTATTTTTTAGATGCTCTTTAAAATGTATATTATCATTCTAGGGGTGGATTATTTGGTATCCAAATGGCTTAAATAAAATCATTGGACTGCCTGGGATCCGAACCCGCGACGTTCGGTATATATTTCTTCTTTCTAATAAAAAAAAAGATAAGTTTGTATATTTTCTTTGTCTTCACTACAATCATTATTATGAATTATGTAAAAATATAAACGCTGCCAGCCCTCTTTCTCTAATGCGCCCCCCCCCCTTGTTGCGGCACTGTCGTTGGTGAAATTTCTTTAAAGTTAATTTATTCTCCTTGATCAAATTTTAAACTCTTTAAGCTTTATGTAAAAATACATAAAACCTCGGTTCATACCCCACATGTGCTTCATTTTTTTTGTTTACATATTTAGTGACTTAAAAATCGTAGGTATATTTAGGAAAAATTTTGCGCATAGTCTCTTATAACCCTTTTTTTGTTAATTTCAACAATTAGAACACAAGTAAATGATCCATCCTTAAATTGGCATTTATTACAAACTTTCATAATTTTATCTAATAAATAGCGTTGCTATCACCTCCGATAGTCAATTCCCATGCAATATTGAAATATCAATTTTCGGTCTGAGATTGTCATTTGCTCACTATTTTTTTGTGTTAGAAAACTTTATAATTAACTAACATAGTTGATGCTTTTTACATTTATATATATATCTGATATTAAATTGAAACTAACTCCACACATTTTCATTAAAGAGTCGACTATTATGTAATTTTTTTTGCATTTTTGTAAATGCAATTGAATATAATTTATTCAGGACATTTAACCAAATTTATATTTAACCATACAAATTCAAAACTTGACAGAATGAATTTTACTCAAAAATTCCAAAAGTAATCAAATAAAAATATTTTAATTTATTATTTTTTGTTGTCGGACAAAAAAAAAATTTTTTTTTTTACTGCATTCGGGGACAAAAAATGTGTTGCAACAATAATCATTAAACACATGTGAGATGAGATATTTACATTTATTTGAAAATAAATCCATAAACTTTTATAACTTTTAATTTATTTTAAAGCCAGCTAGCATTCGCTCATTTTAAATTAAAATTTTATTTTTTCCATTTGATGAACAAAAAATTTTAATTTATTTTTAGTTTTTTACCCCCTCTCTCTTTTTTTTTAGGGCAATATTTTATATTAATTATATATTTATAAAACAAACACAATTTCACTCCCTAGCGCACAGTTGTTTTAATTGTTGATTAATCTGTTGTTTATTTTAATTCTAGATCATTGGATCATTTAAAAAATTATATTGTTTTAATTAATTAGCCATTTTTCAGGTTTTATTTCTAGTTAAATTATCAAATTCAAAAAATAAATAAAATATTAGCTGATGGAAAATGTCAGTTTTAAAATTATTATTATTAACATTAAAAAATAATGATAATAAATTCTATTTGGGCAAAAAAAAAAAAGTTTTATTTATTTTATTTGAATGAGTTATTAGAATGAATATAATTTAAGTGTGTGTAATTAATGATATGTTAACATTTTTAAATGATTAAATGAAAAAAAAATTTAGGTTACTATTAGGAATGAGGGAACCCCATGAAAGTCCCTCCCCAGGGTAACTACAACGTCTCCGTTAGGTTGCCACCTTTTTTTTGCAATTAAAGTATATTGGTCATTAAAGATAAAAAAAAAAGTACATAATGTCAAAATAAAGTATTATTTATTTTTCTTTAGCATTATAATTAAAAACATATTTTTTATCGCTTTTCGCAAGTTTTATCAAATTATTCTGATTTCTAAACAATTGCACAGCATCTTTGCAGTCTCTATTTAAGTTAAAGTAAATAAGTAATTCATTTTTTCTAAGGTTCAGAGACGCTTTGTTTCTTTCGTCCCGCCATTTGCGGAAAACTCTCTCTGAATGCTGATGTGCCAGGAATAGACATTAAAAATGAAATTACTTTATACAATTATCATCAGTCTTATTTAATACTTGCTGCCATACTTCATGCAGTAGAAAATTCCAATTACGACCAAACTTTTTTGAACCCCAAAAAATCAAATCATGCGAAATTTGCGTACTTTATTGTTCTTGTAAAATATTTATTATAAACCCCATTTGGTGATGACGTATAATCTATCTAAAGCTAAAACTATTCTATTCTAAAAAATAAATAACCAAATATTTTGAATTTATTAATGAAGGCCTTATGTTGCAACCGAAACGTCAAACTTATTCTGCTTGAGATAAAATAATTTTCATCATAATTTTTAAATGTTAAAGATCGTTACCTTAAAACCTAGCTAGCCAACTTCTGGTAGAACTGGGGCAGCATCAAAAAAGATTTATTCTTGACCGCATCTGAAAATTTCATAATATTTTAAGTTAACTTGTATAATATGTAGGGACACGAAAATAGTATTGATACTTTTGATCCTATACTAGTTTTTTTTTTACTCGATACTTTACTCATATGCGTATTTGATTGCCGGTATCGAATGAAAAGTACAAAAATATTGTACATCAGTAAAGTACTAGTACTATTTGGTCGATTGGAATGAAATTCCTACCCATGGTTGGGACATGAATACTTAGCTAAAGTATAAAATTTGAGTATCGAGAGTTCTTTCCTTATTGAGTTTTTTAATTTAATTCAGATTTTTTGATATTTCAGTTGAAATCATTCAAATGATTGTGAAAATGACGTCAAATTCAAGCTAAAGGGAATCGCCTCCTTTTAATGGCAATTTCAAGAAAAGCAATAAAACGGACATTTAAAAGCAATAAAATCTCTTTCAGAGAAATTTACATAAACATAATGTTTTGATATTTTAACTGGAATCGATCTTCTTGAAATTTAAGATTTTTTCTCAATAAATTAAATTGATTTCAAGTGAAATATCAAAGAATGTGGGTTAATGGGAATTACTCAAAAACGAAAAAACTCTCGATACTCAAATGTTATACTTAAGCCAAGTACCTATGTCGCTAGTATTTCAAGAAATTTCAATCACATCAGCCAAAGTGTACTCGTACTTTACTAATGTATTTTTTCAGTTTTTTTTCGATTTCTCAAAATTTGCTCTAACGATTTTGATTAAAATTCAAAAATCAATCATTTTTTAGATAGTAGCCTATATCAATAAAACTTTTCGTGAAAATAGTGTGAGTACACTTTACCCTTCAACCCAGGAGGGGGGGGGAGGGGGGGATTGGTCATCCAGGAAGCCCTGGCGATCATTACTCTGAGGAAGGGAGCATATATCGCACTGATCTTCCGGTGAACCCCATGGGCGTAACTGGGGGGAGGGTACCGGGGTCTCCCCAGAAAGCTCCCTGCCCAAAGAAAAATTGAGAAAATATGGCTTTCCTGCCCCTCCGGAGGATGGCTGGTCCCATGGCCCCCAGCCAAATTCTCTAGCTACGTACGCCCATAGTGAACCCTTTGATCGACGTTAAGATGACGAAAGGACTAAAAAAATACTCATACTTAAAAATATACTCGATCCTTTATTTTCGATACCACATCCCTAATAATATGTAATATTAATTCAACTAAAGGACATCTAAGAAATAATTTAAAACTTTCCTCTTTATTAAATGAAATTTATTATAATTCATGATATTAAAAATAATTCAGTACTTCAATGTGATTTAATTTACGGAGAATTTAAAAGAAATTTTCGAATTGAGGCCTTTTCAAAAATTTTCATTACATCCCATCTAGGGTATCTATAATAGGAAATAAAATTTTTCCGCTATTATTATTTTATTTGGTTATAAGATAAATCTGTTTGGCGGACGCACGGACGCATACAGGAACAGACAGACATTTCTTAGTGGGCAGAAATAATTTGTCTAGTGCTCAGATATCAAAAGAACACGTCAGCCATTTGTCTCAGATGACTTATTCCGTCGCAGACAAAATTTTTTATATGGCAACTCACACACAATTTCTGAACAAATTTCCTGTTTCTTTAAGAAAATTATAAATGAAGAAACGAGATGCGCACTGTCTAGAAAGAATTTTTTTCTGTTTATCACCGACTTTTTGGATCCTATCAAGCTCTTCGACGGGAGTTTTATTTTAAATATGTTTAAGGTCTTTTTAGTCATTCCGTCCCTATTTATTTATTAGTATTCAAATCAATCGAAATAAATTTCTCGTCTGGGCGGGATGCGAAGCCTTGAAATTTGTCTAATTTATCAATATGCAATGAATAGTAGCATGCAAAATGTTAAAATTTTATACCGTATTTTACATGCTTTTGATTGCTCAGGGGCACACATCTTGTGGGTACGTGGTTGGTGTCTACGAGCAACCCGAGCTGGGACTGGCAGTCTTTCTATTCTTTGCATATCAGTCTCTTCCTTCCTCTTTTCAACAGGCGTCAGACCGTGCGACGGGCCGGCCTGTTCTATTCCTTCCCGGTCGTAAAAAAACCCATGAACCACCGACCCCTTTATTTCCGCCGACCCCGCACCCCGGGAATAATCAGGCGAGGAAAGAAGAAGAAGAAGAAGATTTTATCTTGAAGTTCTGAAGAATAGTGCGATGAGCGTGCGAAACATTGCTGGGTAAATGGGAATATGAAATATCCATCTTTCTTTACTGTCATAAGAAGAAATTTTAGTGGGAATTGAATGAACTGATTCTTTCCTTTCAAATACTCTCTCTAAATTACAGTGGAATCCCGATAATTCGTACCTGATTATTCGTATCTCCCGTTTAACTACTTTTTCAGTTTTTTTTCTGATTTTCTCAAAATTCGCTCCAACGATTTTGATTAAAATTCAAAAATCAATTATTTTTTAAATGCTCTTTAAAATGTATATTCTCATTTTTCCCTTGAAATTTTTTGACACACTTTACTCTTGTACTCCTTAGAAAAGATAGAATACCATGGTAACAGAATATAAAAATTTTCCTATGTCTCTCAATTTTACATCTTGAATTCAAATGTACCATATTGTCCGAAACTAAATATATGTCGACACAAAAAAATCTGGTGTGAAAGGACAGAACACAACTTTCGATTACTTAAGGTAAGAGAAAGTTGTGTGCTGTGCTACAATTCACACCAGATTTTTTGCTTACTACAATTCAGTCTTCGCATTAATACGTTTTTTTTTGTTTCTTCACTTTACCATTTAGGAAATGGTGATTCGTTATTTCCACTTGATTATAATTCAATTAATCTGGCTAGCATTTAAGATACTTTTTTTTTTGAGCGAAATGTTCAATTTAATTGATGCAATTAACATCAAGTGGCGGCGTTGAATGTCTATGTGTCCATTGTATTCCTCTTTTGAAATATCATGTTAAATTTAGGGAATATATCTAATTGGAGTATAGATTTGTACTGATGATATATTAATGTATTACAGATGTTAATTATTTGAAAGTGGAAATGATGAAAATAACTCATCTTTGGATTGGAATATAATTATTTAAAATGAAGGTTTTAATTCCTACTTATTTGAAATGAAGTTTCGGGTGGAGGGGGGGGGGGGGTTAATAGTTTATTTTATAATATCTATCGTAGGATCTAATTAAATAAATTTCGCCTCATTTTGACACGGCTGGTGGCCAATGATGAGGTGCACTATAAATTGTCATGTTTCGATTTGCTGGCCGGTGCAACCCCAGCGCGCGCGGACAGATAATCCCACCCCCCACCACTAAAACGCCACCCCCATTTGCACACACACCACACACAGGTCCCTTGAACTCGCGATCAAATGCCGCCAGGGCAAATCCAACACACCTCATTAATAGCGTAATCGCCCGCGCAAAACCCCGAAATAATCGCTCTGACAGAGATTCATTGAGAGTGTGATCAAGTCGTCATTTTATTTCAGAAATATATCAACTAAATTTAATTTATATTATATAAATATATTGCCTTTATAGAGAAGCAATATATACGTAATTTCAAATGGTTATATAGTAGAGAAAAGTTCTTTTATTCTATCACTACACGACCAATTAATATATACATTAAATTAATTTAATCTTTTACAAATAAAATTAGAGATGATGTGACCATTCTCTGAAATTAATCTACAGCAAGTGTATTACTTTCAGAGGGGACAAAAATTACGTAATTCAACATGAATAAATATAGTTCAGTTTTTATTGTATAGACATTTTTGTAAATGAATAAACTTTATTTTGTTTTTGAAGAACGAATCCCCCCCCCCCCCCCCTTGGGGAACCATAGGAAGCAAAGGCTTTAAAAATATGAACAACATTTTTTAAGTGAAAATAAATAAATAAATAAATTAAATACATATTTGAAATTTGGTTTCTAGCTAATTGTAGTATTCAGGGAAAAAAAAATCGATTTTTTAAAATTATTTCTTGCCATATATACTAACTAGAAACTGTGTCAGATTTTTTTTTATATGAGCCGAAGGGGGTTGTTGAGATGATTTTGGCGATTAGTCGCCCCTTTTGGCGATTAGTCCCCCTTACTTTCTTAATATGTATTTTAAAGAAAGATATCCCAATTGTTAAATATAAAACATTTTTGGCATTAATCGTGGTTTATTTTAGTTAATAATTAATAATCATTAAGGGCGTAACTAGGGAATTTGGCTGGGGGGGACTAGAAGGCCTCATATTGTCTTAATTTTTCCTGGGGCGGTCACGGGCCTTCAGAGGGGGGGGTTCCAGAATTAGAGGCTGGAACGTTGTAATTTGTATTATCAATTACTAAACCAGCGTTAATGCCAACATGTCTTTATTTCTAATATAAAATATTTTTTTATAATTTCTAAAGACCTTAAAATTTCACTACTACTTCCTTCCTCGCCCCCCCTCCCCTTCATTATATTTTTATTTACTTATTTTTTTGTTGAACCGCACTCCTGTGCTGGATGCTGGTGTTTCGGATCTGATTGGATCTAGGACTGTCGATTTAAAAAAAAATAAAAATGATAGGAGAAAAATCAGGAAGCCTGAAAATAATAAATTTTTTATGTATTCTTTTCGACGTTTCGGAAACATTTTTTCAATACCTTTATTTTTATTTATGTTTTATTTTATTTTTTCATAAAATAGGTATATACATGTATTATTAATTTAAATTATATTAAAATAGGTATATATTATGAAAAAATAAATATATTTGCAAATAAAAATAAAGATATTGAAATGTTTCCGAAACGTCGAAGAGAATTTATAAAAAATGTATTATATTCTCGTTTCCTGACTTCAAAAATCTTTTTTATTTTATATATATCGACAGCCCTTGACCCAATTAGATCCAAAACACCAGCATCAGGGCCAAGGGTGGGGTTCAACAAAAAATAAATAAATAAAAATATAATGAAGTGGAGAGGAAGAAAGTAGTATTGAAATTTTAACGCTGTTAAAATTGTTACTTTTCTCAAAACTCGGTAGCTGGCGCTTGACACACTAATGCGTAACAGGGTCCATATATTAGATGCCTTTTCTTTTTTTTAACTACCAGCTACATCATGTATATTTAAATAGAGTAGGGATTTGATTAGATAGTTAGATAGAATAGGCCAAGGAAGTTTATCCTTGATACTTTGTGAAAATTTCAAATGGATCTCGTACAAAATTTAGTAGAAGTTATATTAATCCGACGAGAGTGAAGCCACTAATACATATTTCTCATCCCTGTAACGCATTGGACAAGAGAAGAGAGATAATTCCTCTCTAACTCTGATTCGCTTGTTTTTCGACATTTGCTGGACGGGGATTTATTTAGGAGCTAATCTATTTCCACTAAAATAAAACTTCTATTTTGCTCTCTTTTAAATGCTGATGGAATTCTTTCCCTTCTTGCCAGCAAGAGTTAGATACTTTTCTAATAACATTTTTGCTATTTTTATTACTATTTTTTTGCTATCCGGCCTCAGATCAAACTGTCTAGTGCAATATTGTGCAATTTGTGGGGGAGTTTGTTTTCACGCTTGCTTCCCAGTCTATTTTACTTTCTCTTACCTCTATGTATGTTAATATATAGAGAGAGAAAGTATTGGTTTAATGTCAAAAATTCGAAGATGAGCTTTTGATGGATAGATACGATTTGAGATATTTAAGTTTTGTACCCTCCTGGACCGTGAAAATAAGCTTTTAAACAAAATCAACCAAAAAGTACTAGTACTTTACTGATATACTTTTTCAGTTTTTTTCGATTTTCTCAAAATTCGCTTCAACGATTTTGATTAAAATTCAAAAATCAATTATTTTTTAGATGCTCTTTAAAATATATATTCTCATTTTGCCATTGAAATCTTCTGAAGCACTTACTCTTGTACTTCATAGAGATGATAGGAGAAATGGTTGCCATGGTAACAAAATATAAATATTTTCCCATACTTGTAAATTTTACATCTTGATTTCTAATATATCGGCGGGAACTAAATATATGTCGACACGAAAAATCTGGTATGACAAGCACAGAACATAACCTTCCATTACCGAAGGTAAGAGAAAGTTGTGTGCTGTGTGTGCGCCAGTCACACCAGATTTTTCTACTACTTAGGCTTAAAATCTCTTAAACAGAGCAAGTTAAGAAAACGAAAACGTCTGATAAAAATGAATGAAAATCAATTTTTCACAGACACCTCGGAATAACCGGCCAAACGGGTATCCGGCAAGGGTCTCGGTCCCGAACAGGCCGATTGTACTGCAAATAGACAGAACAAATGAAAAGTTATTAAGAAAAATAAGTTAATTTGTTAGAAATTTAAAATATTCTATTAAAACAGCAAACAAAAAAATGCTAAATTTGTTATTCAAACTCTTTTTTAATTAAAATTCTCTGAAAAATACGCTGAGAACAAAATCCTAAAACAATTTTATTAAATGTTTTGTTAACTATTGGAATTTTATCAAATAAATTTGTTAATTCACATTTTTAAGCAAGATTAAAAAAACAAACAATATACATGTAGAATAAGAAGATAAAAAAAAGCGATTGCGCAATAATTAGGCGATTTTCGATGTTTCGGGGGCCACACGTTTCACCCATCACAACCAGAGATTAATTTGGTATATAGGAAGCTTATAATATAATTATTATATTATGTAATTATCCTAATTATAATTATTCTATTATATAGGTTTAATTCCTTTTGAAAAAGTTCTGAAATCTAAAATGGATCGATTATTATTAATTTATATTATACTTTTCCCTGATACGAGAGAAATTTTTAAAGAAAATTCCAAGTCAGGTGAGAATCCTTTAATAAGGGAGATTCAATTTTAACATTTTTAATAACTTTTTATAAAAAATAAATTAAAGGTTTTTTTTTAAACCTCAATGTTCATGGGCGTAACTAGGAAATTTGGCTGGGGGGTCTCCATCTTACGTATTTAAAAGAAGTAAACCTCCAAATATAAAATTTAGAAATACATTTTAGCAAATAACTTCTTTTAACACTCTCACTAATTTTAGTTATGAGGGTGGCCTTAGAAGTACCGAAACAGGTCCCATAGACCGTCAACTTTATTAAACAAAAAGCATAAATGAAAGATAGAATAAAACGCTGGCAGAATTTTTTCTATAAAAAAAATATATTTTTAACAGCTGACGTTTCGGCTTTGGTTAAAACCATCTTTTGAAAAACATATTTTTTTAAAGAAGAAAAAATTCTGGCTGCGCTTTATTCTTTCATTCCTGATACAAACAATAAAATAAATACTCTTATACTAAAAAGTATAAATTTTTCTATATCTTTTAACTTCATTTTCCAAAAAAACAAGTTAGGAGCGTTCAAGTGTTATGTAACGCAATTTGAGCGGAGGGGGGGGGTCTTGTAAAACGTTACCATGCGTTACAGGGGTGGAGGGGGTTGAACAACTTTTTTTTTTCTATTTAAAAAAAATACGAGGAAATTAAAGTTGGTAACCCTTTTCGTTTATGTTTTACGGGG
The DNA here is from genome assembly GCA_023213315.1 of Euborellia annulipes. NCBI lineage: Eukaryota > Metazoa > Arthropoda > Insecta > Dermaptera > Anisolabididae > Euborellia > Euborellia annulipes. The sequence continues at coordinate 18,119 of JAKCPI010014748.1, read as the reverse complement.
AATCCCTCTATTGTATAGTACGCCTTATTTTATTATTAGTTTGTTCGGACGATCTAGAATACGTCCAATGATTTGCGACCAGTCACACCATATTTTTTATTTATTTATTTATTTTATTTATTTGCCTCTTTCACCAGAAAGCCATTGGGCAATTTTTTATTTATTATTACCGCAAACGTGACTAAAACAATAACTAAAGTTTTTTAGCGACTTTCCGGTACTTTGAGCAACATAATTGTGACTTTTAGATAAAAACGGTCACTTGGGCGTTACGTAACGTCTAGGGGAGGCGTGTTACATGGGGGGAGGTGGGGTCAAAAATCTTCAAAAATTGCGTTACATAATACTTGAACGACCCCTTACTAAATATAATCTTGATTCTAAATTATAAAAGTTCAACTGAAAATTTTATATATTCAGACAACTTTTTAAAATTTTTTATTTTGTCGACATGAAAATAACAATACTTGGAATTTTTGTTTTTATTTAGATTAAAATTACTGTAATTAAAGCATTCCTTTTTTTTAAATAAAAGAATCGAATGTTTTTCTTAAAAATCTAGGTGAGTTGCGCCCATTGCAGCTGTATGACCTCCCACTCGAAACAGGGGTGTATGTCGCGCGCGTTGCCATTTAGTCGGTGACACTTGACGCTGATGGATGACTCGCATGCACCGCACGCAATTCTCGCCCTAGCCCTGGTGGGTGGAACTGTATAGAGAGAGAGAGAGGGGGGGGATGAGGTGAGTAGGGTAGGTAGGGGCTGTCTATCTATCTATCTCATACTGCCCTTGTACCCTCCTGCCTGCCTTTCACGCCAGCAGCGCGGTTGGCGTGCAATTGCAAATGTTTAATTACAGCCGCGACTAAATGCGTGGCCAACCGGTGTCGACTCTATAGGGCCAGAGGGGGCGGCGTTTGTATTTAGTCAAATATGCGGAAGAATGTGATCGGGCATGCAGGTGGGATGCTTTATACCGGGGATATTCTGTCTGAACTGATGGTCATTGGTAAACACTGCAGACGCCAAGTGTCTCTAAAATCCACCCCCCTCCCCCTCCCGAATTAATAATCGGATCGGCCCGGCGGTCAAATGAGATTCAATTGACACTTTGGGTTGCTTATTATGCCCACTCTCTCTCTCTCACACACTCACTATACACGATATAATATAATCAAAATATTTTATTACTCAATCTCTATTTGATTTCAAAATTACAAAATTAGAATTCACGATTGTTTGTGTTAAATAATGCATATTAATAGCACATGTAGAATATTTTTGACTTATTGGCTATAGTCTATTATTTTTTGTTGTGAGAAAGATGTTGATGTTTAAGAAAATGAGTTTCCAGGGAAAACCTAATAAAAAATAAAACAACAAATATATTTTATTCACCGTATCGCTCATGTTTTAGACTTTATCAGGGTCTGTTTTAAATACACTGCGCGTCAAAAATAACGTAACTTTTTGTTTCTTCTTAAGAAGACCTGTTCTTATCTACCTTAATGATACTCTAATTTAAGAATCATTTAATATGAAATATCTTAAACATTTCTAAATAAATTTAACACAGATACAAATCATTTTAATCAATTTAATACAATTTAAATAAAATAAAGAAAAATGTGTCGATTTTCAATTTGAGGGACAAATCAACATAATTTTGTTAGATATTAAATCAAAATTTTGTTGTTTTTTTTTAAGAATTTCTAAAAAATAGACAGAAAAACTGAAATGGAAAGATTATTTTAAAATTTGAGAAATTTGGCGTTAATAAAAAAATTTCGACATTTTTGTCTTTGTTTTATTTAAACTGTAATTATTTATCAAAATGATTTGTATTTGTTTTAAATTTACTTAGATATGTATAAGATATTTCATATTAAATGTTTCTTAAATTAGAGTATCATTAAGGTAGTTTAGAACAGAACTTCTGAAGAACAAATAAAATGTTACGTTCTTTTTTTTGACGCACACAGTAGAGTCACATGTATGCACTCTTGAAGATGGGTTAATAGCCCGAAATATATCGAGTTAGAAATTCAATATTTCTTTCATTTACAACTTACAACTTAGTGAAACCTCACATATTCTAAATAATTTTTACTCACACAGTGATACTTTAATATATTTTTTTAAATTATTTGTTTTTTAGTAAAATTGCTTCAACTTCGGTTTTTAAAATTTTTCAACTTGCTTCATGGACTTAGAACATTTGAACACTAAAAATCAAAAAATGTCCTATACAAAGGAATATTTTCTTTTTTTAACAAATAATGGAGTTCCATTTCAATACCAATTCAAATATATAGAGGCCGAGCTCCCAATTTGATTAGCCTACATATAAATGAGTGAATAGATAGATCTAAATTTCTTTCATTAAATCAAATTACACGAGATGATATATTATTTATTGGTATAAACACTTGATGACATGTTTACGTATTTCGACACTTGGTGTAGTGTTTGTTCAACTCCTGAAGATAACAAGGAGACCAAAAGTGTTTATTCGAAAAGATTATCATCCTGTGTTTTTATTTCTAATTTACCTAGTGTTTATATTAATTTTTCAATCTTCAATAAAGTCCAATCAGTGGCCTACTTTTTTTTAGATTTTACTACCAACATTTACATATAAAAAAATTGTCCCCTCTACCGGTCTCATCTAATTTCGTACTAACTATTGTAAAATTTGTTCTTACGTTTAAAGGACTATTTTGAATTCTTGGAATTGATTTTAATTTATTCTTTAGATTCTATTTTCTTTTGATATCCCCAGCCCTTAAGTCTCGTGCCCCTCTGCCAAATGCCCACCTGTCTCATATTGTTGAATATTAAAACTAAAGACTTTGTATAAAAATTTGAAGTGTAAGAATTCATTGAGATCAAACAAAAAAAAAACATCTGGTGTGACAAGCACAGGACATAACTTTCTCTTACCTAAGGGTAAGAGAAAGTTGTGTGCTGTGCGACCAGTCACACCAGATTTTTTGTGCCCATATATATATTTAGTTTCCGACACGACGGTAGATTCGATTTTCAAGACGTAGAATTTATATGGGAAAATATTTATATTTTGTTATTATGACAACTATTTCTCCAATCTTTCACAAGAGTAAAGTGGTCTTCAGAAGATTTCAATGTCAAAATGAGAATATACATTTTAAAGAGCATCTAAAAAATAATTGATTTATTAAAAAAAAAATCGTTGTAGCGAATTTTGAGAAATTTTCGTGAGGTTAAAAATTATGCTACCAGAAGAAATTTTATTTTTATTTCCCAGGTCGACGTTTCGGTCAGTTATGTTCCACTAATGCAGCGGTTCCCAACCCATGGGCCGCGGCCCACTTGTGGGCCGCGGGCTGATTGGAACTGGGCCGCGGACGTCTAATGAAAGATAAAAATTATTACTTATAATTAGAGAGCGGAAAAAAAGTCTTTCGACTTTTGTCAATTTTGAGACTTTTCCAGATTTTCTTCACTGATCTCACAAAAAGAAAAGTTTTTTGAAATTTTCAAAAACGACTTTTGCGCTTCCCTGTCCCTATTTATTCCAATTGATTTGTATTCAAATTAATTAGGGTGGACATTATCCATAGAGGTCATATTTTTTCCATCGCCTTTGAACTTTGAGAATTTTCAAGATTTTCCTAAAACTTTAAGCATTCCCATTGTTTTCGTCCACAAGGGACAAAATTAATTTCAAATTACAATAAAACTAGAAATTTATTATTTAGAATCTTTTATTGCTTAAAATTAGCTCAAATAATACATAATTAATAGAACGAATAGGGATAGATTAGATTGTTTCATCTGTCAAAGTTCCTCAGCATAAATCTGTTCATATTTCTTTTTCATTTCATATTTATTTGTCAATCTTATTTTTCTGTTCGATTATATAAAATTATATATTTAACAAATAGTAGTTTTTTTGTCAAATCTAAAATTATAATAATAAAAAAAGAGCTTTTTCAACTTTAGTTTTCTTGAACAATAATACAAAGATAAACTGAAGGTTTAGTGCGATTTAAGGCTATCCAGTATCCTTCAAAAATCCAGTTTTCATCAAAAATTGACTTTTTTCAAACCTGACCCATAGTTTTTAAGATTGCTTTTGGTTCTTAATACAAAGTAAATGCAATAAAATCATTTTTTTTTAACTAATTTTGTACCAACCCATTTTACTTACACATACACGCATACATTTATACCCAGTATACCCTAGTATGGGCTTCAGCGTTTTTTTTTACGGCAAAAATGGGCCGCACATCAAAAAAGGTTGGGAACCGTTGCACTAATGAATGCAAACAACGTAGTAACAATTTTCAAAGATATAGGCCTATTCTATTGTAATGTTCATCTTAGAACATTAAATCTTTGAATGTGTGCAGGCTTCAACGACTGACTATAGCTCTTGAAGAAAGTCGCGACACCCGACCGAAACATTGACTAGAAAATATTTCATTTCTACTATGTTAAAATTAAATAGATTATAAATAAAAATTTTTTAACAGTTTATGAATATTTTCTTGCTTATCGTTGAGTTGGTTTCTTTCTTTTATTTTAATAAACACCCGACAGTAAGGCATGGAAAAAAGTTAATTATTTTTAAGAAGATTAATATTTCGCTCATCAAAACTAAAATGCTTCATTACTCAACTTACTGAATTACAAAGGCCGTATTTACATGTCTTCTCTTCTATATTTAATTACACGAAAAATAAGACGCTTAAATATCTTGGGGGCTTATTTTCATTTTATTTAGTCTTTAGAGTTTTAGACTGTCTCCTATAAAATGATTCAATTCTAAACTTTAATTAAGCACCAAGTTTATATTCATTAAATACTTCCTCGGTTTATAAGACAAATGTTTTATTATAATGGGGACGGTTTTCTTTAGCAAAGCTGATTTTAATGGAAAGCATTATTTCCACATGGTTTGAACTAACGCTCTGAGAAATTTGTTTTCGTCTTCCTCCTTTTGACATTTCATTTGGTTACGTCAAAGACGCGATGGCGGAGTCCGAGAGAGGGTGCTCTCTCTCTCTCTCTTAGCTTGAGACTTGCAAATTATACACAATTTGGCAATCATTTCACGCAAAATTGACCTGGAAGCGGGCGTGCGTGAGATGTCTCTGACATTTTTCTCTTAAGGCTCCGTAGCGAGAAAAGCCAAGGAGTAGTGTGTGTGTGTGTGTGTGTGTGTGTGTGTGTAGTGAAACGAAGCAAAGAGACGGAAAGGAAAGGGTTCCCAAAAGCATAGCAGCGGGGGTAAATTGAATTTTGAAAACGTCAAAGCCCCCTGACGTCACAGAAGAGAGGGGAAACAGCCGTCTTTGTTAAACGTTGTAGGCGGGCGGCTCTTTTCTATGGGTGGGGCAAAAATCTTGAGCAAAAGACGCTTTGAAAATATATTGAAGGGGATGCAAAGAGAGCGAGAGAGAGAATATTAAGTAAGAGCCATCTTGGAAATTAAAATTCACCGGTGAAAAACACGCATTTCAGAGCACAGAGACTTTCAATATTAAGTTGAAGATATCGTTCTGTAACATCTGATGGTAGCAGAAGTGAAACTAATATTAGGATAGCAAAGCGAAGTAGACGCCGACGTCGACGTCGCGAGCGGAGACGACGACGACGTTGATATTCAACTAAAATGTCATCAAACACTGTTTGCTAAAGCTAGTAGTCCAACTTTCTTAACAAAACATATGCTCTTTCTCTTCTTGTTCATGGTCAATCTACCCAAATTGTTATTGTTTCAAAACTTACTTAGCATCCAATTTCATTTTATTCATTTTTATTTTGCTCTTTTTCTTTTGTTGGCGTGAATGCTCGTGGGAATAATAATTAACTCCCATCTCAAGTGAAATAATGAACTAGGGGGGGGGGGGGGGTATCACATTTGCTTACTAACAAATAGGAGTTGTTTTTTATAGTCTTTTTGGGCTATCAAGACTTTACAATCCCGAGAAAGGTCGCGAAACGTCGACGAAGAGGCTTTTATTTCATCCTTGACTGCCCCAATTTGTTTATATTAATTTTTAATTAATTATAATATTTTTAAGTTGGCTTCGAATGAAAAAAAATAAGTTAAAATAACGTGCAATTTAGTTCATGAAAAAAAAAAAAAAAATACCTAGTTAAATACACTGTGCGTCAAAAAAAACGTAATAATCTTCTTTTTTTAAACACACTTTTTTCTCATTCACACTCACACTCACATACACATTCTCACAGTCTTTTCGTCAACTCAAGCTATATAAGACTTTTGCCAATATTATTTGAATTTATATTTATTTGGGGTTCAGGCGTTCTTATTTAAGCCATTTGGTATTCAAATGGCTTAAATAAAATCATCGGACTAATCCTTTCTTCTTAAAAAGACCTATTCTAATCTACCTTAATGATACTGTAATTTATTAAACATTTAATATGAAATATCTTATACATTTCTAAGTAAATTTAACACAAATCCATATCATTTGAATAAATATTATAATTTAAATTAAAAAAAGACAAAAAGGTCGAAATTTTTTGTATTAGTATTAACTCCAAATTTCTAAAATTTTAAAACATTCCGGAGACGTTTCGGTTATTTTAATTTAAGAGCCAATAATTAATACTCTATTTATAATATTAATCCTCTAATTTTAATAATACTCTATTTATATTATCAATCTATTTATATTATTTATATCTATTAATAATTACAATCTCGGTTCGGGGTCAAAAAAGATGTCTATTTAATACAAAATTAACAAATTTATTTATTTTTTATTTACTATACTCACTAGTGTTATCATCGTCAAAAATTATTGATCTTAAAGTATAATTTAATTCTTCATTGATAAAAGAACAATGTATATGAAAAACCGAATCACTGACCAACTCTGTGCAGTTTTATATAATATCTAACCGTAAGAACAAAAATTTTTTTACCTCATTGTTATAATAAGGTTTTTATAATTTGTTAATTTATATATATATCTACAATGTAAATATTATATTTAGAACCGACCGAATATTCGGTTTCGGTTACGTTTCGGCCAGTTTCGGCCAAAAATCATGGTTTGGCCAGTTTCGGCCAAAAATCATGGTTTCGGCCAGTTTCGGCCAAAAATCATGGTTTCGGCCGTAGTTTCGATTTCGGCCAAAAAGTAGCCGAAACTTGACTTTTAAAAAAAAAAGGTCAAATGATTTGCACTTGAAGGAGAAAAAATTTTTGTCCCCCTAAAAAAAGGTAAAATGATTTTCACGGAGGGGAAAAAATTTCAAAAAAAAAAAACAAATTTTTTTATAGGAAATACAAGTTTGGTTTGGTTTCGGCCGAAACAAGGTTGAGCCGAATATTCGGTTTCGGTCACCCTAATTATATTCTAATATCCCACAAAACATATCGAGATTATGTTGATTTGTCCCTCAAATTGAGATTCGACATATTTTTCTTTATTTTATTTAAATTGATGAATTGAAAAATGATTTGTATTTGTGTTAAAATTACTTAGAAATGTATAAGATATTTATCATATTAAATGTTTCTTCAATTAGAGTATCATTAGAAGAAACAAAATATTAACGTTTTTTTTAACGCGCCGTATACTTGCGTTAATCCGCACGTTTCTTAAAAACATTAATGTCCAAATGGTCGTTTATCATAATAAAATATTTTTCTCTTTAATTAAACCCTATTCAAGTGTAGAGAGAGCGAGAGAGAGAGAGAGAGAGTATCTTGGAAGACAAATTCAAGGTAAATTGTCCGGGACAGGAGATGAGCCGGAAGGGACAAGGAGAAGGAAGGACAACAGCAACAGGGTGGTCGGTGCAAGTGAGTGCATCGTTCCAGAGCTCCAGAGAGGCAATATCCCCCTCCCCCACCCCTGTTCCTGCTCTCTCTCTGGACGTTGGGGGCGGCTGCCTGGCGCCTTCGGGTTTCTTAGCAACGCATCTATCTCCCCCCCCTCTCCCCCACCTTCCCTTTTCAGCTTCATTATTTAGAAATTCAGGCAAAACTCTTACCGCCTTCAAGCCGAGATTGAGCGTTTCTATTATCAAGAAACTTGCCGTGGGCTTATATAATCAAGAGCTCATGAAAATTCTAAGACAATTTTCTATAATAAATCCTCATCGTCGTCGAAGTGAGGGAACATCATCACCACCCCATACATTAAATTAGTTCCTTCCTTAGACTTTGAAATGCAATTCATCAACTTCTTCTTCACTTTGAATGCATTTAGAATATATTATAGTATTAACTTTATGCAAATATTACTATCAGTTAATCGTATTAAAATTTAAAATAAATCTACTTCTACCTTTATTCAATTGTGAAACTTTGTCTTTTATACTGACACAAGAAAGTTACACAAAAATGACCAGAGCCTCGATCTTATTTTAATAAGCGACTATAATTAGAAAAGCGTCAATTATATATGCCGAATTTAGTGAATTATATAGAGATTGAGAAAATGTTCTACAAATTTTGTTCTATAAACTTTTGTCTTAACTGACAAAAATTCAATAAATAATTCAAAATACCAAAGGAAAATTTTTTTTAAGAATTTGAGCTTTGATTTCAATTATCTTACACTCATCATTCTCTCCATAATTTAATTTCATAAAAATTTTCTAATTGTTGTCATTTTCATCGCAGGCTTAATATAGGACAGGCGCCCGGGTTTGGTGTAGTAGGTAGCGTGCCTACCTCCTATACCAAACGTCGGGGTTCGGACTCGAGACAGTCCGATGATTTTACATCTTGAATTTTAATATATCGGTGGAAACTAAATATATCGCGACACAAAAAATCTAGTGTAACAACTACAGAACATAACTTTCGATTACCGAAGGTAAGAGAAATTCGTGTGCTGCTCGTTCAATCACACCAGATTTTTTCTTGATATTCTCGTTGTTTTTATCATCCTTCTTGTTGTTGTTATTTGTCAAGTGAGAACGAGAACTGAAGAAGTAAACGTCGAGGTCAAAATGAAAACTGTTTCAAATAACAGAAGAAGGATGATAAAGACAACGAGAATATCAAGAAAAAAAAAGATGAGACAACAACAAAGAATCAGAAATGATTGAAGAGGAAAAAAATGGAAAAAGAAATAAAAAACGATGCAAAGAAGAAAGAAATTCCAGTCGAAAAACGAAAATATTTAGCAAAACGATATTCATTTTTTCATTTTTCCTAAACTACAAGATCTTGAAAAATCTTCAGTTGCTTGTTTCCTGAAGATCCAAACGAAATTATAAATAGTTTTTATAACCAATTTGAATTTAGAAAAAAAAATAGGAGGGCAGTGAGATATTGACTTTGGTTCCAGAGGGGCCGCGACTTCAAAACGTTTAAGAAGCACGGATAGAGGACTTATTTACAAAATTACAAAAGAATCTAGTGTGACTGATCGCACAGCACAAAACTTTCTCTTACCTTCGATAATCAAAAGTTGTGTTCTATGCTTGTCACACCAGATTTTTTTGTGTCGAGATATATTTAGTTTCCACCGATATATTAGAATTCAAGATGTCAAATTTATAAACATGGGAAAATATTTATATTTTGTTACCATGGCAATCATTTCTCCTATTTTTTCTATGAAGTACAAGAGTAAAGTGTGCTTCAAACAATTTTGAGGGCAAAATAAAAATATGCCTTTAAAAGAGCTTCCAAAAAATCATTGATTTTTGAATTTTAATCAAAATCTTTAAAGCGAATTTTGAGAAAATCGAAAAAAAAGTGAAAAAGTACACCAGTAAAGTACTAGTACTCTGTTGGCCTATTTTGAATTAAAAGCTTATTTTCACGTTCCCGGCAGGTGTTTAACTTAAATATAAAATTTCAGCCTCATATCTCAATTCCTTCATGCTTAAAATTGAACATTGACACACATACACACTAATAATATAAAATGAGTTGTAAAACGTTCCCACACACACACACACACCAGATTTTTCATCTTTTTTTCTCTTCAAAAATCACATAATTCATTCATTAAAAACCTCTTTCGTATGAAATTTAAATAATTTTCTGCCTTTATCAGACGGAAATGTAGGTTATAGGGTGAATATGCAATGGAGAGACAGAATGCATTGTTTCAGATTATTTTTTATTTAAATTTAAATACTAGAAGGGCACGAAAAGCGGGGGAGTAGAGGAGATTACGTTTAATTAGCTCCCTTGTATATTTTTTTTTCCACTTCTCTCACCCTAAATTGAATATTTTATTTAAACTAAACTCTTCTTTTAACTTGAGCAAATTATTTTCTAAATTAACTTGTAGCATTTGGTAGAATATTCTTTTAGGTAGATAGAAAAATAATTTTATTAAATAAAATGTTTGTTTTAAGCGGAATCTTAGAGGGCCGAGGCCAGGGTCGGAACTAGAAGATTTTTTAGGGGGGGGGGCAAAATTTAATTTGCCGCCCCCTCCTTAAAATTTTCTAAACAAAATTCATATCATTTTACCTTTTTTTTAGTAAATCTTTCTTTAATTGCCGCCCCCTGAAATCTGCCGCCCAGAGCACATGCACCCACTGCCCCCCCCCCTAGATCCGGCCCTGGCCGAGGCACTAAATCAAGAGATCGTATCTTGTCTCTAAATTTGGAGACGTTTTTCTCTAAATCTGGACCAAATTGCATAACAATCAGTTGAGTTATTTTCAAAAAATTAATAAAATGAATGGGACAGCTTTGAAATTTTTTTTATTTTTTTATTAATTTAAGGTCTTTTTCGGCATTGGAGATTGTCTCTATTTATTTCAATTTATTGGCAGCAATAGAAATAAATTATTAATAATTAATTAATAAAATTAATAAATAGGCAGCAATTGAAATAAATTTTTGTCTCATCAGGCGAACCCGCGGCACTTGACACAGCAATTTTGTTGCTTATTTTTACGCAGATTTATTATTATATTGTTTATACATGTCTTCACATTTTTTCTAATTCATTAAAAGCTTTTTACATATCTTTATTTTTAACATTTTAATAGAAAACCTTTCAAAAACTTGTAATATTGTTCTTGATCTGTTTAATAACTAAAATTTAATTCCACGACAGGAAAGCAATGAAAAAGTTTTTTGCGAATCAGCAGGCGACCAGCAGCAGACAGAGTATGATAAATTATAAATGAATATATAGTATAGTAACATAATTTAAAATTATCAGGCTTTATTAAAAAGTTTTAACGACTTTTAAAAATAGACTTGAAATGTTCACCCAAAGTTAAATTTAATTTTTGTTAACTTCGTGTCCAATTTTATTATTAAAAAAAAAAAGAAAAAAACGAAAAGTTTTTTAATAAATTGAGTATTGGATTTGTATTTTGTATGTTTATCTTTGGATAAACTTTAATATCCAAGATAAAAAAAATAAGTTTTTAAGTAGCCTTTCTAATTGGAAAGTTAATCGAATTGAATTGAATTAACTAAATACATGTAAATGCAATACCTTGCAATTGCTTGCATACTTCTTTTTATACTCGATTTGGCACTAGCTGTGCAGCTAGCTCTATTACTACGGGTCACGCAATGAAGAGGAATTTGAAATTTTATAAAAATATCTATTAGAGGCAAGGGCGGATACAAGGGAGGGGGGGGGGTAAAGGGGGTAATTACCCCTCCCGAGATTTGAAAAAAATACTTTTTTTTGAAAAAAAATTTATTTTTAATGTAAAATTTTAAAAATTAATATTTAAAAATTTGATTTGTATATATATTCTGGCAAACAAGTATAGAATGCACCTTTAAATTTATTAGCGAAATTAAGAAAAAATAGTGTGCTGTGCGACCAGATTACCCCCCCCCCGAGAAACACCTCTGTATCCGCCCTTGAGTAGAGGTCTATTTTTATTTAATTTTGATGCTTTTGTTTCTAATTTTTAATGTAATTTGTATTTTATAGAGAATTTACAATAGTTAATTTTTAAATCTATTCTCTAAAAACAAACGTTAAAATTTTTACACCATTAGTTGAGGGATAAAATGTAAAGTAATAACACCAGCGTTAAAAAATGCTATCTATTCTCTAAACCAAGTTTTAACAGCGATGTTAACATTTTACTTTTTAGCACCAGGTGCTATGTTTTCTGCTTGTTCGTGTTTTGATAACCTCTCGCGCATACGCATTAATAACTTGATTTGTCTTTAATTCTCTTCTAATTTCATTATTATAATTAATGGAAGCAAATTGTAGTGTTTATTGGGTTTGCGGCCTAGTCCACTAGCCGCGAAAGCAAGGAGGTCCTGGTTCGAGCCCAGGGGGCGCAATTTTGCCCAATCAAAACATAAATTCATCTTATAGATTCTTTATCTTATTAAGGTGCACTCACCTTCTAATCCTATCTATTGCTTTATCTTATTGACTGGCTAATTCATGAATGTTGTGTGAACAAGCTCCTTTTTCACATTTGACATTTGGTTAAGATATTATTAGGTTACGAATTAAATAAAATAATAAATAAACTTGTTATTTTATTTATTTATTTTTTACCTTTAGAAACCTAAAAAAAGTGATATAAATAAAAAAAGAAAAAATTTCCAAATATCACTAAACAAGCTAAAATGAATAAAGTGAGATATTTTGATTCGTTAAATTGATCTCTAATTTGACATAATTCAATTTCTGATTGGATAAATAGAATCCTAAAAATAAATATTTAGAGGAGGTGAGTTTAATGCACTATCGGATCTGAGAACTTAGATTAATTAAATTTTGAAAATTTAATTTTAGAAATTCTAAACGTGTAAATTGCAAATTATAACAAACATGTGTTCCATTAAATCAGACATAAAAACTAGTTATGAAGACTTTACAAGTGTCTAGCTAAAGTGCATTTGCCATTTCGATTGCAAATTAAATTTTTTTTTATGAGATAAGCAACAAGAAGGTCTATTTGCTTTCTTGACCTCCCCAAAATATAATAGATGAGCCTTTAAGATATACGGAACCCTTTAAAATACTTCCTCCATAACCTTCTGACTTCTTGTGGGCAATTTCCTTTCCTCTTATTTAATGGCTCTCCAGGTTCTCTGTATTCAATAATTTAAACAACAAAAATTTATTTCTCTCTTTTTTTAGTCTTTTTGATTGAAGCCATTAAAAAAAAAATAACATTGTGTGGTTTTATGAAACCACGATGCAAGTGAAACTTTTTTTCGGATCGTTAATTGAAAATTTTCAGATAATTATTCAATTAAGGGTATTAAAATCGAGTTTTTAATCTTAAATTAATAATTGGAAAATGGGAATGATAATGGGAAATCAATAGACGCATGTTAAAAACTGAGAACAATATTAAGTATTCGAAGATTTGAATCATTTTAAATTATTTTAAGATTATATTTTATCAATTTAAAAATTCAATAATTAAATCTCACAATTAATTTTTATAATTCGTCATATATATTAAATTTCAACTTTCCTATTTTTGTCGTTACTGCTTGTGACGTCATGGCTAGAAACGTCACGGTCTTTGTCGTCACGGCTTGTAACGCGTTATGCTGATAGAAGAGCGAAAAATTTTGAGTGGATCAAATAAAAGTTTCACTTTATCATTAGTTTTTACTTTCTCTTACCATATATATGAAATAAATAGAAAGTATTGTTTTCTTTACTCAGTAGTGTAGGAGGAGGAGGAGGGGGGGGGGGTGGAACGAGCTTTGTGTTAATGCACCTTTAATTAAAGGATACCATATCAGGGGTAATTTAATCAATCTGTGATATCAAGACTAGCATCAATATGTTTTCTCTTTTTTTTTTGTTTTTTTTTTTGGAAATTACATTGCTTAAATCTGTCAAAAAATTTTTTTATTATTAATAAATTAAAATATGAATATAAAAAAAGAGCTGATAAAAAAAAAAAAAATTACGCATATTTTCAATAGCCTCATAATATTTAATTTCTAATCCTCTGAAAATATTGACTTAATTTAAATATATATTTTTTTATTTTTATTAATAAATCTAGTTAATCTCATATTTAAAATTCAAATGTTGGTTTGTCCAAAAAGGGATTTGATAAAAAAAAATTCAACTAATTCATAATAATTATTTATTTGAGATTAGCCGCGCCGACCGCCTTCGGCGGGCTTTGCGCCTAGCCGGAGACTTCGCCCCCTGGACCTCCCTCAGCTGGCTCGAGCCCGCCTGAGGCGGTCCCTCGCCTTTTCTTAATTATGAAAAAAGTAGGAAAGAATTAACAGTAGTAAATTCAAAGGGGCGCTCGCTCTTACTGTGGATTTTGATGACATTAAACATTTTAATAATAAATAAACATTTTTTTTGGTGTCTGATCGTTATGAGACTCATTATTTCGATTTGAAATGAAAAAATAGATGTGAGTCGATGTGTCCCATGACCATATAATCGTAAAAAAGTCACTTGACATGATAGATGTTTAAGATGATGACATAACTCGTGGTACGCCAAAATATACAACTGTCAAAAAAATGAGAGGTTAAAAGAGGTTCCATATTTAAGAAAAAAATGGCCACATTTGTTTACATTCTAATATATGTAAACAAAAAATTAAAATGTAAACAAATGGAAAAAAATTGCGGTAGGGAACATTTTTTTAAAAACCGTAAGTGCTAGGGAACAGAAGGTATTTTTCCCTGAAACAGTTTTTTATGCTGAATACGTATATGTAATTATTATTTTTCTACGACCTTTAGTTCAGGCCGTGGACAGACGGACGGACACCGGAATCTGTACATAAGCTCTCTCCCTTAGTACAGTGAGAGCTAAAATTATTATTACTATTCCAATCCAGTGCCTGCTTGAGGATTTGTTTACATTCATAGAATACATAAATCAAATTATATATTATTATATTCAGTACAATAAATCCAAAGAATACATAAATATTTCTCTATACATTTCCTATGGGAGAAATCGTAACTTAAGGAATTAATAACTCAAAAAGTTATCGGTATTTCGGGATGTAAATTATTTTCCTGTAATCCCTAGAAGGTCATCTTTAAGCATATAAAATTTCGTTTCAAAATTCCAACGGGAAGCTGGTCAAATAAAGCCTGACAGACAGATAGACGGACATTAGCGAATTATATAAATAATTGTTTTTTATTTCTATTTGCTTCTATTAGTCCCTTAACCAAAGTCTCTACATTTTAATTAAAAAGGGAGAGCCAATCGTTTTTTTTTTCTCTTTTTCAACCCCAACATCTACAAATCTGAGCCTTAATTTGTTCCAAAATAAGTAAGCAAATGGCCAATGCGGTCGTTTAACCTCGGTTGGCTTTAATATGCTAAGATTGGGTGCATTGCGCCAGAGCAAGGAGGCACAAAAACAACGAACGACATTGCATTCTCAGTGGTCAGTGTTTTCCCTTTCTCTCTCTCTCTCTTTTTCTTCTCCTGTTGCCCTTTTAAGCAAGATTTATTTCCAAATGAGGCATATTGTTTTTAATCTTGGCTCCTTTTTTCTTTTTTTTTTCTTTTCAATTGCAATTTATTTATTCGCGGCATGCGTTTGCGGTCTCCGGGCCCTAAAGAGAGAGAGGGAAAGAAACATGGTGGCTGACCGGTCCGGCCAAATAATAGCTCATTTCCTTCGTGGGAGGAAGGGGCCTTAAGGGCCACAGGGGTGGCTATTTTGTTTTTGCAACCAACCAACCCAGTTCTCTCTCTCTTTCTCATTCCAAACCACGTGAAAGGCTTATCCAATTAGATTGGCGTATACGCTTTTTTTTCTCTTTTTTTACCATGCATATTTATTAATTTTATATAATTTAATCTATATAATAAAAGATATTATAAATTATATGAATTTAAATTTTTATACTTATAGTGCGCTTTGTTCAATTACTTGAATAAAAATGATTAAAAATGATCGAGGGATCCATACGCCCACAGCAGGTCTGCATAGTGAACCTTTAGCGACATACAGGGATATACATGCCCACACCAGGGACACACACAGTAGATCGAAAGTGACCAGAAGAAATGTGTGTCCCTGGTGTGGGCATGTTTATCCCTATGTGTTCCTAAAGGTTTACTATGCAGACCTGCTGCGGGCGTGTGGATCTCTCGATCATTTTTAATCATTTTTACTCGAGTGAGTATGTTTAATTCAAATCAGGGACATGTTCAGTCAAATAAAAAAGCCTTTATGTGCTTCTCGACTTCGGAGACGTTTCGAGATATATAATATTTAATATCTCATCTTCAGTTCGTATCGAAATATAGCATAAAGGTGGTCAATAATTGTACAACATATGTACATATACAAATTTTTTATGATGAATAAGCCTTGAAGTGGCTGTGAGAGAAAAATTATAAATACTCTTATGATAGATATTGAGAATTTTTCCCTCATAGCCACTTAAAAGCTTATTCATTATAACAAATTTTTATATGTACAATGTATGTGTACAATTAATGGCCACCTATATTTTGATACGGACTGAAGATGAGTCATTAAATATATCTCGAAACGTCTCCGAAGTCGAGAAGCACTTAAAGGCTTTTTTTATTCGGCTCAGCCTGCCCCTAATTTGAATCAGATATAGTGTTTAATAATTTTTAATAAAATGCACGTGTCGTTCAATATTCATGTTTCTTGGAACATCCAGCAGTAGCTTAATAGATACACCATATCGACGCTCTCACTAGAAAAGTGTCTAACTCCACTTTTTTTCGAAAATCATTGTTTTGTATTTCTGTCGAAAAATATCATTCTCTCCCTTATCCCCTGAACTGGGTAAGAGCGTAATTCAAATTTTTCAGTTCAAAAAGTTGCCGCACGAAAAGTGTTTAACAGTCGCTCTAACAATGACAATGAAATGTTTTTTGGCTCTCCTGAAAAATAAACAAAAATGGAGTTAGGCACTTTGCTAATTAGAACGTCGATAGATGTGATGTTCGTCATCTAGCCTCCGACTTACTGGACAGAAAAAGCATCAATATCCTTTCAAGTTTCGTTTTGTTGTTATTTATTAAGCCTCGCATATCTATATAGGGCCCAATTTGGGGTGGCCTTAACAATTGGGGTCTCTCCGACTTGGTTAATCGAGGACCTGCCGAAAAGTGGCTGGGAAGGAATACTACCTCATAAAAATCCAATTGAACTATACAACATATTGATTGCCTTTCTATACGAAATAAATTTTTGTTTTTGTTTTTTTGATTAAATGAAAATTCAATGAGGTTTCTTGATATGTTCCTTTTCCCCCCTGGAAGAAATTCCTTACTTCTATTATTTCATCCTCCTCCCGCCATTAACCTAAAATGAAAAAGCGAATGGATCTCTGGCTTTAATTAAAATTTTTCCTTAGATCCCATTTATTTATCTATAATCTAATCAAACATGAAGAGGATAAATGAAGCCAGCAGCAGCAACATCGGGTCGCTCTCTCTCTCTCTCTCTCTCTCTGTGTTGATAAACTCGAGCAAGTTGCTTTTTCTTTAGCTTTTAATCAAAATCCAAGGCACCATCTATCATTATTTAAGTCAGGCTGATTCAGTAGAAGTTGCGCCAGAAATTATACCCGTATATAGATATGTATGTATGCGTCGGTGTGCCCTAAACTCAACTGTGTGCGTGCAGAAAGTTTGGTAATTAAAATCCGAACTCATTAATTATACAAAACACTACATTTTTCCCTTCCCTTTCCCACCTCCGGCCCTCTTTCTCATCTCTCACACTCTCCTTCTCTCTTATACTCTCTCTCTCTCTCTCTTCTTCTTCTTAGATAACACTGTACACATGTGCAATTAGTTCTAAGATTAAAATCACCCCTTATTTCAGAGAAAGCAAATTATACCAATATTACGCACATGCCTCCCAAATACGATGAATATTTTACTGGGAGAACATTTTATTAAATTCATATATCAAGGAGAATATATCAATTAGTAAGCGTGTACTGCGTACAGAGAGGTTTACCTGCATTGAACGTGTAAGTCACTAAATAATTGTGCTCTTAGTTTTGTCCCAAACTCTATATATTAGTATAATATTTGATTTACTGCCGAGGTATGAGAGAAAAGTAAAATAATTCACGCTTGATATTATTGTACAATCACAAGTGAAATATTTTGATTTATATTCTAAAATTTAATTTTAAAATATTTAACAAGAATTTCTCTTTT
>JAKCPI010014747.1:0-12354 GCA_023213315.1 Euborellia annulipes | reverse complement strand
GGAGGAGGGATGGGGGGTTAGAACGAGCTTTGTGTTAATGCACATTTAATTAAAGGGTACCATATCAGGGGTAATTTAATCAATCTGTGATATCAAGACTAGCATCAATATGTACTTTTTTTTTTTTGTTTTTGGAAACATATTCCAAAAGAAATCTGTCAAAAAAATTTTTATTATTAATAAATTAAAAAATATATGAATATAAAAAAAAAGAGCTGATAAAAAAAAAAAATTGCGCATATTTTCAATAGCCTCATAATATTTAATTTCTAATCCTCTGAGAAAATATTGACTTAATTTAAATATATATTTTTTTATTTTTACTAATAAATCTAGTTAATCTCATATTTAAAATTCAAATGTTGGTTTGTCCAAAAAGGGATTTGATAAAAAAAAATTCAACTAATTCATAATAATTATTTATTTGAGATTAGCCGCGCCGACCGCCTTCGGCAGGCTTTGCGCCTAGGCCGGAGACTTCGCCCCCTGGACCTCACAATTGGCTCGAGCCCGCCTGAGGCGGTCCCTCGCCTTTTCTTAATTATGAAAAAAAAAGTAGGAAAGAATTAACAGTAGTAAATTCAAAGGGCGCTCGCTCTTACTGTGGATTTTGATGACATTAAACATTTTAATAATAAATAAACATTTTTTTTGGTGTCTGATCGTTATGAGACTCATTATTTCGATTTGAAATGAAAAATAGATGTGGAGTCGATGTGTCCCATGACCATATAATCGTAAAAAAAAGTCACTTGACATGATAGATGTTTAAGATGATGACATAACTCGTGGTACGCCAAAATATACAACTATCAAAAAAAATGAGAGGTTAAAAGAGGTCCCATATTTAAGAAAAAAATGGCCACATTTGTTTACATTCCTAATATATGTAAACAAAAAATTAAAATGTAAACAAATGGAAAAAAATTGCGGTAGGGAACATTTTTTTAAAAACCGTAAGTGCTAGGGAACAGAAGGTATTTTTCCCTGAAACAGTTTTTTATGCTGAATACGTATATGTAATTATTATTTTTCTACGACCTTTAGTTCAGGCCGTGGACAGACGGACGGACACCGGAATCTGTACATAAGCTCTCTCCCTTAGTACAGTGAGAGCTAAAATTATTATTACTATTCCAATCCAGTGCCTGCTTGAGGATTTGTTTACATTCATAGAATACATAAATCAAATTATATATTATTATATTCAGTACAATAAATCCAAAGAATACATAAATATTTCTCTATACATTTCCTATGGGAGAAATCGTAACTTAAGGAATTAATAACTCAAAAAGTTATCGGTATTTCGGGATGTAAATTATTTTCCTGTAATCCCTAGAAGGTCATCTTTAAGCATATAAAATTTCGTTTCAAAATTCCAACGGGAAGCTGGTCAAATAAAGCCTGACAGACAGATAGACGGACATTATCGAATTATATAAATAATTGTTTTCTTTTTCATGTATTTGCTTCTATTAGTCCCTTAACCAAAGTCTCTACATTTTAATTAAAAAGGGAGAGCCAATCGTTTTTTTTTCTCTTTTCAACCCCAACATCTACAAATCTGAGCCTTAATTTGTTCCAAAATAAGTAAGCAAATGGCCAATGCGGTCGTTTAACCTCGGTTGGCTTTAATATGCTAAGATTGGGTGCATTGCGCCAGAGCAAGGGAGGCACAAAAACAAGGAACGACATTGCATTCTCAGTGGTCAGTGTTTTCCCTTTCTCTCTCTCTCTCTTTTTCTTCTCCTGTTGCC
Organism: Euborellia annulipes; assembly: GCA_023213315.1. Taxonomy (NCBI): domain Eukaryota; kingdom Metazoa; phylum Arthropoda; class Insecta; order Dermaptera; family Anisolabididae; genus Euborellia; species Euborellia annulipes. Next base: position 10,594 of record JAKCPI010014747.1, on the reverse strand, counting down.
CTTTTAAGCAAGATTTATTTCCAAATGAGGCATATTGTTTTTAATCTTGGCTCCTTTTTTCTTTTTTTTTCTTTTCAATTGCAATTTATTTATTCGCGGCATGCGTTTGCGGTCTCCGGGCCCTAAAGAGAGAGGGAAAGAAACATGGTGGCTGACCGGTCCGGCCAAATAATAGCTCATTTCCTTCGTGGGAGGAAGGGGCCTTAAGGGCCACAGGGGTGGCTATTTTGTTTTTGCAACCAACCAACCCAGTTCTCTCTCACTCTCTCTCTCTCTCTCTCTTTCTCATTCCAACCACGTGAAAGGCTTATCCAATTAGATTGGCATATACGCTTTTTTTTCTCTTTTTTTACCATGCATATTTATTAATTTTATATAATTTAATCTATATAATAAAAGATATTATAAATTATATGAATTTAAATTTTTATACTTATAGTGCGCTTTGTTCAATTACTTGAATAAAAATGATTAAAAAATGATCGAGGGATCCATACGCCCACAGCAGGTCTGCATAGTGAACCTTTAGCGACACACAGGGATATACATGCCCACACCAGGGACACACACAGCAGATCGAAAGTGACCAGAAGAAAAATGTGTGTCCCTGGTGTGGGCATGTATTATCCCTATGTGTTCCTAAAGGTTTACTATGCAGACCTGCTGCGGGCGTGTGGATCTCTCGATTATTTTTAATCATTTTTACTCCAGTGAGTATGTTTAATTCAAATCAGGGACATGTTCAGTCAAATAAAAAAGCCTTTATGTGCTTCTCGACTTCGGAGAAGTTTCGAGATATATTTAATATCTCATCTTCAGTTCCTATCGAAATAAAGGTGGTCAATAATTGTACAACATATGTACATATACAAATTTTTTATGATGAATAAGCCTTGAAGTGGCTGTGAGAGAAAAATTATAAATACTCTTATGATAGATATTGAGAATTTTTCCCTCATAGCCACTTAAAAGCTTATTCATTATAACAAATTTTTATATGTACAATGTATGTGTACAATTAATGGCCACCTATATTTTGATACGGACTGAAGATGAGTCATTAAATATATCTCGAAACGTCTCCGAAGTCGAGAAACACTTAAAGGCTTTTTTATTCGGCTCAGCCTGCCCCTAATTTGAATCAGATATAGTGTTTAATAATTTTTAATAAAATGCACGTGTCGTTCAATATTCATGTTTCTTGGAACACCCAGCAGTAGCTTAATAGATACACCATATCGACGCTCTCAGTAGAAAAGTGTCTAACTCCACTTTTTTTCGAAAATCATTGTTTTGTATTTCTGTCGAAAAATATCATTCTCCTTATCCCCTGAACTGGGTAAGAGCGTAATTCAAATTTTTCAGTTCAAAAAGTTGCCGCACGAAAAGTGTTTAACAGTCGCTCTAACAATGACAATGAAATGTTTTTTGGCTCTCCTGAAAAATAAACAAAATTGGAGTTAGGCACTTTGCTAATTAGAACGTCGATAGATCTGATGTTCGTCATCTAGCCTCCGAATTACTGGACAGAAAAAGCATCAATATCCTTTCAAGTTTCGTTTTGTTGTTATTTATTAAGCCTCGCATATCTATATAGGGCCCAATTTGGGGTGGCCTTAACAATTGGGGTCTCTCCGACTTGGTTAATCGAGGACCTGCCGAAAAGTGGCTGGGAAGGAATACTACCTCATAAAAATCCAATTGAACTATACAACATATTGATTGCCTTTCTATACGAAATAAATTTTTGTTTTTGTTTTTTTGATTAAATGAAAATTCAATGAGGTTTCTTGATATGTTCCTTTTCCCCCCTGGAAGAAATTCCTTACTTCTATTATTTCATCCTCCTCCCGCCATTAACCTAAAATGAAAAAGCGAATGGATCTCTGGCTTTAATTAAAATTTTTCCTTAGATCCCATTTATTTATCTATAATCTAATCAAACATGAAGAGGATAAATGAAGCCAGCAGCAGCATCGGGTCGCTCTCTCTCTCTCTCTCTCGTGTTGATAAACTCGAGCAAGTTGCTTTTTCTTTAGCTTTTAATCAAAATCCAAGGCACCATCTATCATTATTTAAGTCAGGCTGATTCAGTAGAAGTTGCGCCAGAAATTATACCCGTATATAGATATGTATGCGTCGGTGTGCCCTAAACTCAACTGTGTGCGTGCAGAAAGTTTGGTAATTAAAATCGAACTCATTAATTATACAAAACACTACATTTTCCCTTCCCTTTCCCACCTCCGGCCCTCTTTCTCATCTCTCACACTCTCCTTCTCTCTTATACTCTCTCTCTCTCTCTCTTCTTCTTCTTAGATAACACTGTACATGTGCAATTAGTTCTAAGATTAAAATCACCCCTTATTTCAGAGAAAGCAAATTATACCAATATTACGCACATGCCTCCCAAATACGATGAATATTTTACTGGGAGAACATTTTATTAAATTCATATATCAAGAATATATCAATTAGTAAGCGTGTACTGCGTACAGAGAGGTTTACCTGCATTGAACGTGTAAGTCACTAAATAATTGTGCTCTTAGTTTTGTCCCAAACTCTATATATTAGTATAATATTTGATTTACTGCCGAGGTATGAGAGAAAAGTAAAATAATTCACGCTTGATATTATTGTACAATCACAAGTGAAATATTTTGATTTATATTCTAAAATTTAATTTTAAAATATTTAACAAGAATTTCTCTTTTTATAGAGGAGTTTGTAGCTGTAGGGGTTTTTTATTATTCTTTGTCTTTGAGTTATTATAAGTTATTACAAGATATGCTCAGGGACCCAGATCTTGTGGATAAGTGGATGGCAACCACGAGCTGCCCGAGCTGGGACTGGCAGTCCTTCTGTTCTTTACATGTCTCTATATTTTCAACGGGCGTCAGACCGTGCGACGGGCCGGCCTATTCTATTTCTTCCGGTCGCAAAAAACCCATTCCGCCGACCCTGCACTGCGGAAATAAGGCTAGGAACGAAGAAGAATTTTTGTTGCTAAAATTAACTTACTTTCCGCCGACCCCGCATCGCATGGCGAGGACAGAAGAAGAAATGTTTTTACAAGATGTTTTTATTTATCTCATTGATGATCATGCTTAGATGTCCAGCGACAAGTGGATTATGATATTTAATTTGTCCCATTCATTTATTAACATCCCCTTCACTATTCCAAGTTGGCAAAACTGATGCGAGAAAATTCTGAGTGGGACGTAATTTAAAATAAATTTATGATATCAGCGACAGGCAGTGTCGGATTAAGCAAGATGGAGGCCCTTCGGCAGTCGCAATCTTGGGGTCCTGTCATCTAATAATTTTACCAATATGATTTTATTACACAACAGTTTTAGAGCCCCCCTCCCCCAAAATGTTCAAACTGTCCACAGGGCAAGGGCGGATCCAGAGGTGTTTCTCGGGGGAGGGGGGATGTGACTGGTCGCACAGGACACAATTTTTTCTTAATTTCGGTAATTTTAAAATATGTTTAATTTAATTCAAGTCCTTAATGATTTAATTTAAGTCCTTAATGATTGCTGAGATGTAAAATAAATACATGTTGAATTATATATATCATGTGTTGGTCCATGAGGTAATTATGAAAAACATATAACCAAGTATTTATTAATTTAAATAAGCGAAAAATGTAGGTACCGCCGGGATTTGCACCACGGATCTTGTCGATTTACGCTCAAAATTAATAAATACTTGGTTATATGTTTTTCATAATTACCTCATGGACCAACACATGATATATATAATTCTTTATTTATTAATTGCATAATTGAGTTAATTTCTCAAAACGTCCATCTAGATCGCGCCTCAGCAGCGGAGAAATCTGAACGCTTGATTAGAGCGGCGTTTCTCTAGTAGACTGAAATCAGCGATCTATCATAATTTAAATAAGCGAGTGCGTACTGTGGTCCAACAGTAGGGCGTGTTGAGCGTAAATCGACAAGATCCGTGGTGCAAATCCCGGCGGTACCTACATTTTTCGCTTATTTAAATTAATAAATACTTGGTTATATGTTTTTCATAAATACATGTTGTATATTTTAAGAGGTATTAAACTTTAACTTTGATTCATTTTTTCTCAAAAGAGTAAAAAATGGACTTGGCTCACTTTTGCTCTCAACCCATTCTATGGAGGCACTGGATAATAATTTTCTGGCCTGGACCCCCAATAGATATTATAAATAATAACGGTTATCGTATAAAGTCTTATATGGCCTGAGTTGCCCAAAAGACGTGTGTGAGTGTTGGGTGTAGATGAGAAAAAAAGTGTGAGTGTTAAAAAAAAAACCCATATGTAAATAAGACATGCAGTTTTTTTTTCCTATGAATTTATTTAAATATATCATCTTAAAAAAATTTTTCCCACTGAATTATATTCTTTCTCAAGGGTTGTTTATTGACACAGAGACTATTTCTAGATCGTATTACGCTTAGATTGCTCATTATGGATGATTTATTCTGAATAGTTTGGCAACTGTCCTAAAATATTCTCCAAGAGATTAATATTCACCTTGGGACACAAAGCAGCCTGGTCGTCGGCCGGGTCACTGCCGACTGACCTCCGATGACCCGAAACCTGAAAACCAAAATCCCTCACTCACTAACTCTCCTTACAAATAAATTTAAATATAATTTTCTTCTTAAAATAACGGTCTGTTCTCAATGAACAATTATAATAATGCAAAATAGTACACTAATACTAGAGACAAGGGACATGATATTTTATTTAGACGAAATCGGGATTGGGGTTAAAATCTCTACACGTAAGGGTAACTACCCTGGAATACTTATATTAATGTGTATAGAGGGGAATTTCAACTTTACAGATAAAATTGGAGTAAGCAAGTTTGTTTAGACTTGGCAATAATAACCATACACTGGATTGTGCATAGAAATTGTTGTTTAAATTACGAGAGCAAGCGAGAGGGGATTAGGCGAATGCGCAAGGGAGTGAGTGAGATGAGAAAAGAGAAAGGAGAGAAATAGAAAGAGAAAGAGAAAGAGAAGAGAGAGACGAGAATGAGAAATGGAATAGGACAGAGCAGAGAATACCTCGAGAATGAGTAAGCTCGCTAGCTCGGCTTCTAACAAGAGGCACAATTTTAGACTTTATAATTTTTAGCTTGGATATATTCTCTTGAGCCTCCATCACTGATTGCACAAGGGCCGAGCCCTTCAAATAAGAAATATTTAAATAGACATTTGAATCTCTTATTGATAAACATCTTCATACTCTCTTTCTCTTTTTAAATAGACCAGATAATTGAATTTTACAAATTTTCCTTGATTTTGAGAAGGGATGCGATCTAGGTATTTAAACCTCTCTCAGGTTTTAAGTAGCAAAAAATAAGGAAAAATTAAATAAGGGAGTGAAAAAATTTAACTATTTTACATGTTTCTCTATCGCCTGCTGAGAATGTTGAGTGGCCAAAGAAATTCCACAATCCGAGAAAAGGCGTTTGAAAGTTTTGTAAACATAGACATTAGTGTGACGTATGAGACACTCTGTTTGTCTCATACGTCACACTATAGATTATTTCTTCATGTAATTTTTCATGTAAAACATTGTATATTGTATTAGACTGATGAAGAGGATAAATGTTCTCGAAACTAGCATCTGTAATTAAATAAATCAATAGAATTAATACTTCAGCAGAAGACAATCGTTTCATTGTTTTAAACATTTCAAAAACGTTTCGTAGGCTTAACTCAAAAATTGAATTTTATTGAATTATTATTTATTATATTCCAAAGAATTCACTGTAGGCACTAGTTTGATCCTTTTTAACCCTTTTAGACTACTGAGGCCATTTAGGGGTGGACTTTATTTATATATGAGTAAGAATACAATGTTTCGATAGATCCCGGGGGACGTTCCATACGCTGATTGCTTGGGGTCACCAATCCGAGCTTGGAAACACTTAACCGCAACGATTGTGGTCACTGTTGCCTTCTCCGTTGCCAGGCTCCCCGGTTAAACATTTTAAAATTAACGCACTATTTGTTTCATAGACTTTCGCCATTATGATTCTCAGCAGGCGTATATATGCACTGAAGATGGCCTATATAGGAGCCGAAATATTTTCAATAAATTGAATTAGTGAGAGTGAAGAAGCTGGATTTATTCACTATATCTTCCCCAAAATAATTTAAATTCGTTATTATACTAAATTAGAAATGTTTATTTACTCCTATAATAGACCTATATTTGATTCCGCCAAGTCTCCCCTATTCATGTCACTTTAGTTAGTGCAATTCCTAAATGGGGAGGGAAATCTTCTCCCTAGTTTGACAAACTATTATAGATACATTTCAAACTTTTTATAAAATCTCAATTAACAATTTTGCATATAAAACGTGTGTGAAAATGCAACAAAAGATTTTCAAAATATATTTAAACATGATTTGGTAATATTTGGGAAAAAAGCTTTGGTTGTGTGATGTGCTTAGTCACACAGTTACTTTTCAATTTTCATTAAGAGATGTAGATTTGTAGCTGTGATAGTAGTGATAATTTCATTTATTAAAAGAATATTAGGCTGACGTTTCGGTGGTCTTGTTCAAAACCATTCTTAGATTTTATGTACTGAGGGAACACAATGAAAATATCAATTATATATCACATGAACATAAAGAAACATGTAAAATAAATTATCCACCCGACTTTAGTTTCGTACCGCACTATTTGTTTCTTAGACTTTCGCTTGGCCTTTTATTTAATTTGAATTGTTTTTGTTATTATTTTCCCAATTAAACGACTAAAAGTTTATATTTCCGTATTTAAAGGAGAAAAAATAAATATTTTACTTTCTCTTACTCTATATATGAAATAAATACAAGAAAGTATTGAGATCATGTCGAAAATTCAATGGCGAGATTTTGAGGGATAAACACGTGTAGAGATACCCTGAGTCCAAAAAAGGGGGGGTGCCGTTTACTGATGTATTTTTTCTGATTTTTTTCTATTATCTCCAACGATTTTGATTAAAATTCAAAAATCAATTATTTTTTTAGATGTTCTTTAAAATGTATATTCTCATTTTGTCCTTGAAATCTTTTGATGCACACTTTACTCTTGTACTTCATAGGAAAGATTTCAGATTTTTCAAATTCTCTTTCCGGCTCTTCCTTCCATAGAGCCAATGTTAAATCCCTTTAGGGTTTTGGAGTTTAGACTTTCACAGTAGTTATCATTTGTAAAAGAATTAGATTTTCGGTTTAACTGTAGTTTTTTGTAAGGAAATTACAACGTTTCGGCCACTCATTCTGTAATCTTCTTCAGATACAATTAAAAAAATTCTATTCTTCAATTTTTCCTAAAGAAGGCCACAAAATGAGTGACCGAAACGTTGTAATTTTTACAAAAAACCACAGTTAAACAGAAAATCTAATTCTTTTACTAATCCCTATGGGGATTTGCATGTTAAAATTCGATTCAAAAGGGGGGTCCCCTTTGGAACTTTTAACACATTTTAAAAAATTTTTCAAAATCTTTTGTATTTATTTAAGAATCTCTATTGTGTATGTGTATAAAATATCCAAATATGAGATTAAACTTTGAAAAATAACCATAGATTATTTCAAGCAGTCAACATTTAAAATACACAGAGCCTATAGAAATTTTGAATCAATTGACTTTTTTACTTTTTACTTATGAATTGGAAGTGGTCAAGTTAACTAATGTGCTATGGGAAACTTAATATATCTCGACACAAAAAATCTGGTGTGAACAGCACGCTGCACAACTTTCTCTCACCGAAGGGTAAGAGAAAGTTGTGTGCTGTGCGCCAGTCACTTGATGAGTTCACTTGACTAGAAAAATAGAATGAAAAATTTAATTTGAATAAAATTAATAAAACATTTGGTTGGTTATTTAATACATGAGTAATAAAAAAATTATAAATTTATATAGATGCACGTATTACAGAATCAATAAAAATATTACAGGGGGGTAATGGATTTTATTTTATAAAACGAGCTAATAAATATATTTAAAAAATAAATTTTTCCAAATGGGATTTCACATTTGTGTTTGTTTATATTTTTAATTATATAAATTAACATTTTTTAAAATTAATTTAATGATAATGAAATATTTTACGTTGTGGTAGAGTTTATTTGAGTTTTATATCACATGAGAGGGAATCGATTTCAATGGCCCGACAACAACAACAGCAGCAAAAACAAAAAAAAAAAAGATAAAATCGAAAAAATTCTTTGTCCAACCAATCGGCCTTTAAAAGAAATTTATTTTCATTCTAGGGAATGACATGATTTTAATAATTCTTTAAGATCTTAACATCTGATTAAAAAATTTAAAGTGTCATGTAAATTCGTAATAACACATGCCATTTAAAAAAAAAAAAACAATTCTTTGTTTATTGCTTGACAAGGGAAATAAATATATTTGTTGAAAGAATGAGAATTTAAAAAGAAACAAAAATTTAAATATAATACAAAAGTGTTAGTGACAGGCTATTGTTCTTAATTTTTTTTGTTCTTATTCTGAAATGTATCTCATTATAAATTAATGAAGGATTTTATGCTTCAGTGGATTATCAAGAAATGAAAAAACTTCGGTAAAATAGAGTACGGGCTGGGTAATTTATATATTATTAATAGACGAGGCGTTTAAACACTGTCTAGAATTGTAAGATGAGTAGAGTGAGCAACATAACAGAAGCAAGTAGAAATGTTACTTAATTTAAAGAGAATTACCCTATATTAGTTTGAAACACAGCAATGCCCAGGATGGGCTAGAGATACTGAGGGGGGGGGGGACGTTTGGCCCAAAAACAAAAAAATATTTTAAAATATATTTATGACTAGTCAAGTCCCAATCGAGGTATTCTTTGAATATTAATAAAAAACAAATAAAAAGCAACTATTAATATCAATATCTTTTTCAAATATATAAATGTGCGTAACTAGCCTTTGAGGACGGGAGGGGAGGGGGGCGAAGCTCAACTGGGGCGGCGTTTTTTTTTTTTAGTAGACTCTAGGAATCTCATTTGACCTTTTTTTAGTACTAGAATCTCGTTCGAGCTTTTTTTTTATAATTTTTCTCCGGATTTGTGATATAAAATGAATTTGTTCTAAAATTTCAAAAAAAAGCTGGATATTTTGGGAAAAAGCTGAAAATTTCCGGAGATTTAGGTAAAAAGAAGGATTTGCTAGGACTCCTATGTTGGTATCGAGGGGCGCCAAAGGCTTGATCCGCCTGGGGCGGAGGGGGGCGAGCGCCCCTCTTTGCCCCCCCTGGATATGCTACTGATGCTAGGATCTTTCTCTAAATATGATTAAGAAGATAAGTTCTTTCCCCCTTACAATAAACAAATACCAACCCGAGTAAAAATGATTAAAAATGATCGAGGGATGCAGCTAGTCTGCATAGTTAACATTTAGAGACATACAGGGATACACACGCCCGCACCAGGGACACACACAGTAGATCGAAAGTGACCAGGAGAAAAATGTGTGTCCCTGGTGCGGGCGTGTGGATCCCTGTGTGTCTGAAGGTTCACGCAGGCGGGTGGATCCCTCGATCATTTTTAATCGGGAAATTAAAAAACAAAATTAACGAAACGCGTGAAATTCAATTCTACTAACATTCCACCATCAGGGCTGAAAACATGCACTTTTTTTGTATAAAACAAGAAAAAAGTCGTTGCTATTGGTTTTGTTTACAATTGTGTAAATGAAATGCCCTTTATCTCAGATTTTGCTTAATGGCGCTTGGTTCCTTCGTGTATAACATTGTCCAAATAATATTTAAATTCGGAATTTTGGTGTCGGGTACTATTGTACTTTGGTTAAAGCTTAAAATATTATCTAATTATTATTTACTGATTGCTTTTATTTAAATTATTTAATTAGTCTCTCTTTTTGGACATGTCAAGTGACAAGTTTCTTTTTGTTAACTAAAACTCAACATTGATTTTTATTTTATTAATTAAACTGCACTGTTTATCTTTTCGCCATCAGCTATATTACAACCCCAATCGGGCTGCCTCATATTCCAAAGGGTAAGCACACAGTACCACAGGTTGGAAAGCACTGACCTAACCTATTGAATCGACTACTAACATCACGTTACGTAATGGATCTTTATTTTTTCATGTATTCCTGAATGAACATAAAGACTTGAATAAATTTATAATTGTAAATAAAAGTAAACTTTAATTAAATGATTATTTTTTATCATTTTCTTCAGGAAAGTTTTAATAATTTATTTATTTATTGTTCGCTTTAATCATGTTGATAAGGTTATAGTTCAAGAGGGATTTCAATAAGGCTGAGAACTTGCTTGATGAATTGCTTTCTGGCGCTTGTTCTATGTTCGAAATTGGATTTGATCTGGGCATAAGACTGATTACTGGGGCCAAGAATCTTTGGGAATTTGATTATCAACAATAAATTTATTATTAAGAGAGAGAGAATGAATAAGTTTGCGTTTAGTGCGAGTACAATGAATTTTATTAATTTCTTTCAATAAAATAACTATTTAACTGACTTCTCTTGGATCCAGGATTACCACCTTTTTTTTTTGTAATTAAAGTACATAGGTGATTAAAGT
>JAKCPI010014746.1:0-15433 GCA_023213315.1 Euborellia annulipes | reverse complement strand
TTCTGAAATGTCTGTCAAAGAACTTAAGAGGTTTTTCTATTGACTAGCCATGAAGATGGTGGCATACTCGACCGAAACGTCGCTGTGGATTCTTTAATAAAAAAATAAACATAGCTGCTCGCCCTTTTATTTTGCTACTATATATTTTCTAACTTCAAATGAACTTCTACTCTTATATCCGAAGCAGATCCTCAGCTTTTTAGAGACCTCTGATTTGGAGAAAAAATACTCTAAATATTCCGTTAGAAAAGTTTAGGTTTAAAAGAAAGGCACTATAGATTCTGAAGTTCTTAGTGCCAAACGAAACACCGTTGAAGAATCATTCAATCACTCAGTAGTGTAGGAGGAGGAGGATGGGGGGGGGGGGTTAGAACGAGCTTTGTGTTAATGCACATTTAATTAAAGGGTACCATATCAGGGGTAATTTAATCAATCTGTGATATCAAGACTAGCATCAATATGTATTCTCTTTTTTTTTTTTTTTGTTTTTTTGGAAATTACATTGCTTAAATCTGTCAAAAAATTTTTATTATTAATAAATTAAAATATATGAATATAAAAAAAGAGCTGATAAAAAAAAAAAAAATTACGCATATTTTCAATAGCCTCATAATATTTAATTTCTAATCCTCTGAAAATATTGACTTAATTTAAATATATATTTTTTTATTTTTATTAATAAATCTAGTTAATCTCATATTTAAAATTCAAATGTTGGTTTGTCCAAAAAGGGATTTGATAAAAAAAAATTCAACTAATTCATAATAATTATTTATTTGAGATTAGCCGCGCCGACCGCCTTCGGCGGGCTTTGCGCCTAGCCGGAGACTTCGCCCCCCTGGACCTCCCTCAGCTGGCTCGAGCCCGCCTGAGGCGGTCCCTCGCCTTTCTTAATTATGAAAAAAAAGTAGGAAAGAATTAACAGTAGTAAATTCAAAGGGGCGCTCGCTCTTACTGTGGATTTTGATGACATTAAACATTTTAATAATAAATAAACATTTTTTTTGGTGTCTGATCGTTATGAGACTCATTATTTCGATTTGAAATGAAAAATAGATGTGAGTCGATGTGTCCCATGACCATATAATCGTAAAAAAGTCACTTGACATGATAGATGTTTAAGATGATGACATAACTCGTGGTACGCCAAAATATACAACTGTCAAAAAAATGAGAGGTTAAAAGAGGTTCCATATTTAAGAAAAAAATGGCCACATTTGTTTACATTCTAATATATGTAAACAAAAAATTAAAATGTAAACAAATGGAAAAAAAATTGCGGTAGGGAACATTTTTTTAAAAACCGTAAGTGCTAGGGAACAGAAGGTATTTTTCCCTGAAACAGTTTTTTATGCTGAATACGTATATGTAATTATTATTTTTCTACGACCTTTAGTTCAGGCCGTGGACAGACGGACGGACACCGGAATCTGTACATAAGCTCTCTCCCTTAGTACAGTGAGAGCTAAAATTATTATTACTATTCCAATCCAGTGCCTGCTTGAGGATTTGTTTACATTCATAGAATACATAAATCAAATTATATATTATTATATTCAGTACAATAAATCCAAAGAATACATAAATATTTCTCTATACATTTCCTATGGGAGAAATCGTAACTTAAGGAATTAATAACTCAAAAAGTTATCGGTATTTCGGGATGTAAATTATTTTCCTGTAATCCCTAGAAGGTCATCTTTAAGCATATAAAATTTCGTTTCAAAATTCCAACGGGAAGCTGGTCAAATAAAGCCTGACAGACAGATAGACGGACATTATCGAATTATATAAATAATTGTTTTCTTTTTCATGTATTTGCTTCTATTAGTCCCTTAACCAAAGTCTCTACATTTTAATTAAAAAGGGAGAGCCAATCGTTTTTTTTTCTCTTTTCAACCCCAACATCTACAAATCTGAGCCTTAATTTGTTCCAAAATAAGTAAGCAAATGGCCAATGCGGTCGTTTAACCTCGGTTGGCTTTAATATGCTAAGATTGGGTGCATTGCGCCAGAGCAAGGAGGCACAAAAACAACGAACGACATTGCATTCTCAGTGGTCAGTGTTTTCCCTTTCTCTCTCTCTCTCTTTTTCTTCTCCTGTTGCCCTTTTAAGCAAGATTTATTTCCAAATGAGGCATATTGTTTTTAATCTTGGCTCCTTTTTTTTTTTTTTTCTTTTCAATTGCAATTTATTTATTCGCGGCATGCGTTTGCGGTCTCCGGGCCCTAAAGAGAGAGGGAAAGAAACATGGTGGCTGACCGGTCCGGCCAAATAATAGCTCATTTCCTTCGTGGGAGGAAGGGGCCTTAAGGGCCACAGGGGTGGCTATTTTGTTTTTGCAACCAACCAACCCAGTTCTCTCTCACTCTCTCTCTTTCTCATTCCAAACCACGTGAAAGGCTTATCCAATTAGATTGGCGTATACGCTTTTTTTTCTCTTTTTTTACCATGCATATTTATTAATTTTATATAATTTAATCTATATAATAAAAGATATTATAAATTATATGAATTTAAATTTTTATACTTATAGTGCGCTTTGTTCAATTACTTGAATAAAAATGATTAAAAATGATCGAGGGATCCATACGCCCACAGCAGGTCTGCATAGTGAACCTTTAGCGACACACAGGGATATACATGCCCACACCAGGGACACACACAGTAGATCGAAAGTGACCAGAAGAATGTGTGTCCCTGGTGTGGGCATGTTTATCCCTATGTGTTCCTAAAGGTTTACTATGCAGACCTGCTGCGGGCGTGTGGATCTCTCGATTATTTTTAATCATTTTTACTCCAGTGAGTATGTTTAATTCAAATCAGGGACATGTTCAGTCAAATAAAAAAGCCTTTATGTGCTTCTCGACTTCGGAGAAGTTTCGAGATATATTTAATATCTCATCTTCAGTTCGTATCGAAATAAAGGTGGTCAATAATTGTACAACATATGTACATATACAAATTTTTTATGATGAATAAGCCTTGAAGTGGCTGTGAGAGAAAAATTATAAATACTCTTATGATAGATATTGAGAATTTTTCCCTCATAGCCACTTAAAAGCTTATTCATTATAACAAATTTTTATATGTACAATGTATGTGTACAATTAATGGCCACCTATATTTTGATACGGACTGAAGATGAGTCATTAAATATATCTCGAAACGTCTCCGAAGTCGAGAAGCACTTAAAGGCTTTTTTATTCGGCTCAGCCTGCCCCTAATTTGAATCAGATATAGTGTTTAATAATTTTTAATAAAATGCACGTGTCGTTCAATATTCATGTTTCTTGGAACACCCAGCAGTAGCTTAATAGATACACCATATCGACGCTCTCAGTAGAAAAGTGTCTAACTCCACTTTTTTTCGAAAATCATTGTTTTGTATTTCTGTCGAAAAATATCATTCTCCTTATCCCCTGAACTGGGTAAGAGCGTAATTCAAATTTTTCAGTTCAAAAAGTTGCCGCACGAAAAGTGTTTAACAGTCGCTCTAACAATGACAATGAAATGTTTTTTGGCTCTCCTGAAAAATAAACAAAATTGGAGTTAGGCACTTTGCTAATTAGAACGTCGATAGATGTGATGTTCGTCATCTAGCCTCCGACTTACTGGACAGAAAAAGCATCAATATCCTTTCAAGTTTCGTTTTGTTGTTATTTATTAAGCCTCGCATATCTATATAGGGCCCAATTTGGGGTGGCCTTAACAATTGGGGTCTCTCCGACTTGGTTAATCGAGGACCTGCCGAAAAGTGGCTGGGAAGGAATACTACCTCATAAAAATCCAATTGAAATATACAACATATTGATTGCCTTTCTATACGAAATAAATTTTTGTTTTTGTTTTTTTGATTAAATGAAAATTCAATGAGGTTTCTTGATATGTTCCTTTTCCCCCCCTGGAAGAAATTCCTTACTTCTATTATTTCATCCTCCTCCCGCCATTAACCTAAAATGAAAAAGCGAATGGATCTCTGGCTTTAATTAAAATTTTTCCTTAGATCCCATTTATTTATCTATAATCTAATCAAACATGAAGAGGATAAATGAAGCCAGCAGCAGCAGCATCGGGTCGCTCTCTCTCTCTCTCTCTCGTGTTGATAAACTCGAGCAAGTTGCTTTTTCTTTAGCTTTTAATCAAAATCCAAGGCACCATCTATCATTATTTAAGTCAGGCTGATTCAGTAGAAGTTGCGCCAGAAATTATACCCGTATATAGATATGTATGCGTCGGTGTGCCCTAAACTCAACTGTGTGCGTGCAGAAAGTTTGGTAATTAAAATCGAACTCATTAATTATACAAAACACTACATTTTCCCTTCCCTTTCCCACCTCCGGCCCTCTTTCTCATCTCTCACACTCTCCTTCTCTCTTATACTCTCTCTCTCTCTCTCTCTCTCTCTCTTCTTCTTAGATAACACTGTACATGTGCAATTAGTTCTAAGATTAAAATCACCCCTTATTTCAGAGAAAGCAAATTATACCAATATTACGCACATGCCTCCCAAATACGATGAATATTTTACTGGGAGAACATTTTATTAAATTCATATATCAAGAATATATCAATTAGTAAGCGTGTACTGCGTACAGAGAGGTTTACCTGCATTGAACGTGTAAGTCACTAAATAATTGTGCTCTTAGTTTTGTCCCAAACTCTATATATTAGTATAATATTTGATTTACTGCCGAGGAATGGGTGAAAAGTAAAATAATTCACGCTTGATATTATTGTACAATCACAAGTGAAATATTTTGATTTATATTCTAAAATTTAATTTTAAAATATTTAACAAGAATTTCTCTTTTTATAGAGGAGTTTGTAGCTGTAGGGGGTTTTTTATTATTCTTTGTCTTTGAGTTCTTGGGTTATTATAAGTTATTACAAGATATGCTCAGGGACCCAGGTCTTGTGGATAAGTGGATGGCACCCACGAGCTACCCGAGCTGGGACTGGCAGTCCTTCTGTTCTTTACATGCCTACATTCTATATTTTCAACGGGCGTCAGACCGTGCGACGGGCCGGCCTATTCTATTTCTTCCGGTCGCAAAAAAACCCATTCCGCCGACCCTGCACTGCGGAAATAAGGCTAGGAACGAAGAAATTTTTGTTGCTAAAATTAACTTACTTTCCGCCGACCCCGCATCGCATGGCGAGGACAGAAGAAGAAATGTTTTTAACAAGATGTTTTTATTTATCTCATTGATGATCATGCTTAGATGTCCAGCGACAAGTGGATTATGATATTTAATTTGTCCCATTCATTTATTAACATCCCCTTCACTATTCCAAGTTGGCAAAACTGATGCGAGAAAATTCTGAGTGGGACGTAATTTAAAATAAATTTATGATATCAGCGACAGGCAGTGTCGGATTAGGCAAAATGGAGGCCCTTCGGCAGTCGCAATCTTGGGGTCCTGTCATCTTAATAATTTTACCAATATGATTTTATTACACAACAGTTTTAAAGCCCCCCCCCCCCCGAAATGTTCAAACTGTCCACACGGCACTCGCGGAAAAATCCAGAGGTGTACTGTACGGGGATTTTAAGAATTTTCGTAAAGCATTTCTTATTGAATAAAACATTATATAATTAATTTTAAAATATGTTTATAAACGGGGAGGGGGGTAAATCTTCAAACCCTGTTTCTATCGTGTAAAGAAAGTCCTGCTATTGCAATTTTTTTAGAATTTCTCGTTTGGACTTGTTTGTTAAGAGATCTCGCAATGGAGTTTTTGTAGGTATGATCGAGGGTGCAAGATAAACTTGGAGGTCCCGGGTAATATTTCCTCAAGCCATAGGACAGGCAAAACCCTCCAGTCAATATAAATCTTATATTTAATAGTTAAATTGGATATTTTTTAATATGTAAGCCTTATATTAATTAGATAGAGCTTTCTTTGAAATAGTTGGAGCTTTTTCAAACGTCCCTAAGAATGGCAAACAATATATCGTTTAAGAAAAGGAAAAATTGGGAGATGATTTTGTTTTATTGGGCTTATTGCGCCCCCTGGACTTGAACCAAGGCGCGTTCCAATCCAAGGCACGATTTTCCCAATCAAAGCAGAAACTCATCTCTCAAATTTCTTTTATCTTAAACGCTACCATTGATAAAAATTTTCTTTATTTTTATTAAAAATTAGTTTACTAATAACAAAGTGAGTGAAATTCTCTTCCCTTAAACAGATTTTTTTTTAAATTGAGATTCGGTTATATCTCCATACCCCTTGCATTATTTATTTATTTTAAATAAAAATTTTATATGAATAAATTATTCTAAAAATTGTTGAAATATTGAATGACATAACTTGATTGCATTTTATTCGTGCATATCAAAGTCATTAAAAAAAAAATGATAAAAACATGCCAGAGATTTTAACGTTTATATGATGGAGAAAATGGCTGTTTAATTTGATAAGGATAGCGAATAGCAGCCAGGCAAAATCAAATCAGACAAAATCTAGATCACTTTTTATCAGATTTATTTGATCGTCGAAGTTTCGGACGCCAGTCGCGCCCTTCCTCAGGACAATCAATCGTCAATCAAATACTGGACTGGCGACTGGCGTCCGAAACTTCGACGATCAAATAAATCTAATAAAAATTGATCTAGTTTTGTCTGATTTGATTTTTCCTGGCTGCTATTCACTATTCTTATTAACGTTTATATTTTTATATTCCCGGACGTTGATGTAAATTAAGTTGTATGCTGGGTATGTGAGATTAGAGTTGGGAAGAATAAAACCAGCGTTGTCGAACACCTTTACACTTTTATTCAGGCAGACGTTTCGGTAACCATAACGGTTGCCATCTTCAGTGCCAATTAAAGTTTTTCAAGATGTCCCTGCCATACATAATAATCTTATATAGTATAGGAAGCATCAGCCTGGAGCGCTCGGCAAGTGCCGAGTGCAGGGACATCTTGAAAAACTTTCATTGGCATTGAAGATGGCAACCGTTATGGTTACCGAAACGTCTGCCTGAATAAAAGTGTAAAGGTGTTCGACAACGCTGGTTTTATTCTTCCCAACTCTAATTTTTATATTCCCTTTCAAAATATTTTCTATCAAAGCAAAAGTGGATCAAGTTCAAAAGTAAACAATTTTCTTAATTTTCCCTTTTTTGGATAGTAAATTATGGCAGTTATTCGTTGTAATAATGAACCATGTCCGAATTTCAATACTAATCCTCCAGAGTGCAGCAGTTCCTTAATGCAAAAAAATCTGAATATAAAATGTGTACTTAGATAAAGGAAAATTTAAGTCCTTAATGATTGCTGAGATGTAAAATAAATACATGTTGTATATTTTAAGAGGTATTAAACTTTAACTTTGATTCATTTTTTCTCAAAAGAGTAAAAAATGGACTTGGCTCACTTTTGCTCTCAACCCATTCTATGGAGGCACTGGATAATAATTTTCTGGCCTGGACCCCCAATAGATATTATAAATAATAACGGTTATCGTATAAAGTCTTATATGGCCTGAGTTGCCCAAAAGACTGTGTGAGTGTTGGGTGTAGATGAGAAAAAAGTGTGAGTGTTAAAAAAAAAACCCATATGTAAATAAGACATGCAGTTTTTTTTCCTATGAATTTATTTAAATATATCATCTTAAAAAAATTTTTCCCACTGAATTATATTCTTTCTCAAGGGTTGTTTATTGACACAGAGACTATTTCTAGATCGTATTACGCTTAGATTGCTCATTATGGATGATTTATTCTGAATAGTTTGGCAACTGTCCTAAAATATTCTCCAAGAGATTAATATTCACCTTGGGACACAAAGCAGCCTGGTCGTCGGCCGGGTCACTGCCGACTGACCTCCGATGACCCGAAACCTGAAAACCAAAATCCCTCACTCACTAACTCTCCTTACAAATAAATTTAAATATAATTTTCTTCTTAAAATAACGGTCTGTTCTCAATGAACAATTATAATAATGCAAAATAGTACACTAATACTAGAGACAAGGGACATGATATTTTATTTAGACGAAATCGGGATTGGGGTTAAAATCTCTACACGTAAGGGTAACTACCCTGGAATACTTATATTAATGTGTATAGAGGGGAATTTCAACTTTACAGATAAAATTGGAGTAAGCAAGTTTGTTTAGACTTGGCAATAATAACCATACACTGGATTGTGCATAGAAATTGTTGTTTAAATTACGAGAGCAAGCGAGAGGGGATTAGGCGAATGCGCAAGGGAGTGAGTGAGATGAGAAAAGAGAAAGGAGAGAAATAGAAAGAGAAAGAGAAAGAGAAAGAGAGAGAGACGAGAATGAGAAATGGAATAGGACAGAGCAGAGAATACCTCGAGAATGAGTAAGCTCGCTCCAGCTCGGCTTCTAACAAGAGGCACAATTTTAGACTTTATAATTTTTAGCTTGGATATATTCTCTTGAGCCTCCATCACTGATTGCACAAGGGCCGAGCCCTTCAAATAAGAAATATTTAAATAGACATTTGAATCTCTTATTGATAAACATCTTCATACTCTCTTTCTCTTTTTAAATAGACCAGATAATTGAATTTTACAAATTTTCCTTGATTTTGAGAAGGGGTGCGATCTAGGTATTTAAACCTCTCTCAGGTTTCAAGTAGCAAAAAATAAGGAAAAATTAAATAAGGGAGTGAAAAAATTTAACTATTTTACATGTTTCTCTATCGCCTGCTGAGAATGTTGAGTGGCCAAAGAAATTCCACAATCCGAGAAAAGGCGTTTGAAAGTTTTGTAAACATAGACATTAGTGTGACGTATGAGACACTCTGTTTGTCTCATACGTCACACTATAGATAATTTCTTCATGTAATTTTTCATGTAAAACATTGTATATTGTATTAGACTGATGAAGAGGACAAATGTTCTCGAAACTAGCATCTGTAATTAAATAAATCAATAGAATTAATACTTCAGCAGAAGACAATCGTTTCATTGTTTTAAACATTTCAAAAACGTTTCGTAGGCTTAACTCAAAAATTGAATTTTATTGAATTATTATTTATTATATTCCAAAGAATTCACTGTAGGCACTAGTTTGATCCTTTTTAACCCTTTTAGGCTACTGAGGCCATTTAGGGGTGGACTTTATTTATATATGAGTAAGAATACAATGTTTCGATAGATCCCGGGGGACGTTCCATACGCTGATTGCTTGGGGTCACCAATCCGAGCTTGGAAACACTTAACCGCAACGATTGTGGTCACTGTTGCCTTCTCCGTTGCCAGGCTCCCCGGTTAAACATTTTAAAATTAAAATAATTTAAGAAAAGTTGAAAGTAAACTCACTAGGTTTTGTTTTGGTTTATGTACATTTCAATGTTAAATCATCATTATAAGGTTCTGGTGCCTACAGTGAATTCTTTGGATTATAATAAATAATAATTCATTATTTCTGGTAAACTGTGTTTAATTTGTATATGTTGCAACATTTTCGCCTATACAGGTCAAATGGGTGTTAAAAAGAAATGTAAAAACAATCAGCGTTAAAAAATCCTATAACAATGTTTTAACAGCGACGTTAACATGTTGCTTTTATTTCAAAGATATCAAAATCATAACCTTACTTTTTAGGTGTTTTGGCACTCAAAAGGGAAGACGTTTTAACAACGTTTCGTAGGCTTAACACAAAAATTGAAGTATAAAGGGTATTTTATGGCTGGTGGAATTTGTATTAAGTATGAAAGTTGGAAGAAAATGCAGCCAAAATTTTTTCTTTTAAAAATATATATTTCAACAGCTGACGTTTCGGCTTTGATTAAAGCCATCCTCGGAGCTATAAACAATGAAACGAAGCTGGTTGAAATATATATTTTTAAAGAAAAAATTTTGCTGCATTTTCCAACTCTCATACCTAATACAAAAATTGAATTTAAAGACTGTCGTCATTATGATTCTCAGCAGGCGATATATGCACTGAAGTACCATATATAGGAGCCGAAATATTTTCAATAAATTGAATTGAGAGAGAAGAAGAGACTGGTTTTATTCACTTTATCTTCCCAAAATAATTTAAATTCGTTATTATGCTAAATTAGAAATGTTTATTTACTCCTATAATAGACCTATATTTGATTCCGCCAAGTCTCCCCTATTCATGTCACTTTAGTTAGTGCAATTCATAAATGGGGAGGGAAATCTTCGCCCCAGTTTGACAAACTATTATAGATACATTTCAAACTTTTTTATAAAATCTCAATTAACAATTTTGCATATAAAACGTGTGTGAAAATGCAACAAAAGATTTTCAAAATATATTTAAACATGATTTGGTAATATTTGGGAAAAAAAGCTTTGGTTGTGTGATGTGCTTAGTCACGAGATGTAGGTTTGTAGCTGTGATAGTAGTGATAATTTCATTTATTAAAAGAATATTAGGCTGACGTTTCGGTGGTCTTGTTCAAAACCATTCTTAGATTTTATGTACTGAGGGAACACAATGAAAATATCAATTATATATCACATGAACATAAAGAAACATGTAAAATAAATTATCCACCCGACTTTAGTTTCGTACCGCACTATTTGTTTCTTAGACTTTCGCCTGGCCTTTTATTTAATTTGAATCGTTTTACTTTCTATTAGCTCTATATATTTTAATATATAGAGACAGAAAGTATCGGATTCATGTCAAAAAAATTCGATGTCGAGATTTTGATGGATATACACGTTTTGAGGTCCCCCTGAATCCAAATAAGTGGGCCCCGCAAATTGGTCTGTCTGTATGAGAGGCTTTTAAGCATTAAGAAATTACGTTACCGGATTGAAATTTTATATTTTAGTTAGGTACTCTCCCAGACACTCAAAATAAGCTTTTGAACAAAATCAGCCAAAAAGTACTAGTACTTTACTGATGGACTTTTTCAGTTTTTTTTTTTTTTTATTTTCTCAAAATTCACTCCAAAGGTTTTTGATTAAAATTCAAAAATCAATTATTTTTTACATGTTCTTTAAAATGTATATTCTTATTTTGCCCTTGAAATCTTTTGAAGCAAACTTTATTCTTGTTCTTCATAGGAAGATTTCAGTTTTTTCAAATTGACTTTCCGGCTCTTCCTTCCATAGGCTCAGTGTTAATTTCCTATAGGGATTTGTATGTTAATTTCGATTCAAAAGGGGGGTCGGTCCCCTTTCGAACTTTTTACGCATTTAAAAAATTTTTTTTCTAATTCTTATGAAATTTTGTATTTATTTAGGATTCTTTATTGTGTATAAAATGTCCAAATATGAGATTAAAATTTTGAAAAATAACCATTTATTTGAAGCAGTCAACATTTAAAATGCAAGTTTGAAACTAAGGTGCTATGGGAAACTAAATATATCTCGACACAAAAATTCTGGTGTGACTAACACGGTGCACAACTTTCTCTTACCGAAGGTTAAGAGAAAGTTATGTGCTGGTGATCAGTCACTTGATGAGTTCACTTGACTAGAAAAATAGAATGAAAAATTTCATTTGAATAAAATTAATAAAACATTTGGTTGGTTATTTAATACATGAGTAATAAAAAAAAATTATAAATTTATATAGATGCACGTATTACAGAATCAATAAAAATATTACAGGGGGGTAATGGATTTTATTTTATAAAACGAGCTAATAAATATATTTAAAAAATAAATTTTTCCAAATGGGATTTCACATTTGTGTTTGTTTATATTTTTAATTATATAAATTAACATTTTTTAAAATTAATTTAATGATAATGAAATATTTTACGTTGTGGTAGAGTTTATTTGAGTTTTATATCACATGAGAGGGAATCGATTTCAATGGCCCGACAACAACAACAGCAGCAAAAACAAAAAAAAAAGATAAAATCGAAAAAATTCTTTGTCCAACCAATCGGCCTTTAAAAGAAATTTATTTTCATTCTAGGGAATGACATGATTTTAATAATTCTTTAAGATCTTAACATCTGATTAAAAAATTTAAAGTGTCATGTAAATTCGTAATAACACATGCCATTGAAAAAAAAAACAAAAAACAATTCTTTGTTTATTGCTTGACAAGAGAAATAAATATATTTGTTAAAAGAATGAGAATTTAAAAAGAAACAAAAATTTAAATATAATACAAAAGTGTAAGTGACAGGCTATTATTCTTAATTTTTTTGTTCTTATTCTGAAATATATCTCATTATAAATTAATGAAGGATTTTATGCTTCAGTGGATTATCAAGAAATGAAAAAACTTCGGTAAAATAGAGTACGGGCTGAGTAATTTATATATTAATAATAAAGGCGAGGCGTTTAAACACTGTCTAGAAATGTAAGATGAGTAGAGTGAGCAACATAACAGAAACAAGTAGAAATGCTACTTAATTTCAAGAGAATCACCCTATATTAGTTTGAAACACACCAATGCCCAGGATAGGCTAGAGATCCTGAGGGAGGGGGGGGGGGGGACGTTTGGCCCATCAACAAAAAAATATTTGTATTAAATATATTTATGACTAGTCAAGTCCCAATCGAGATATTTTTTTGAATATTAATAAAAAACAAATAAAAAGCAACTATTAATATCAATATCTTTTTCAAATATATAAATGTGCGTAACTAGCCTTTGAGGACGTGGGGGGGGAGGGGGGCGAAGCTCAACTGGGGCGGCGTTTTTTTTTTTAGTAGGCTATACGAATCTCATTTTGACCTTTTTTTTTTAGTACTCGAATCTCGTTCGAGCTTTTTTTTTTTTTTATAATTTTTCTCCGATTTGTGATATAAAATAAATTTATTCTAAAATTTCAAAAAAAAGCTGGATATTTTGGGAAAAAGCTGAAAATTTCCGGAGATTTAGGTAAAAAGACGGATTTGCTAGGACTCCTATGTTGGTATCGAGGGGCGCCAAAGGCTTGATCCGCCTGGGGCGGGGGGGCGAGCGCCCCTCTTTGCCCCCAACTGGATACGCTATTGATGCTAGGAACTTTCTCTAAATATGATTAAGAAGATAAGTTCTTTCCCCTTACAATAAACAAATACCAACCCGAGTAAAAATGATTAAAAATGATCGAGGGATGCAGCTAGTCTGCATAGTTAACATTTAGAGACATACAGGGGTACACAGCCCGCACCAGGGACACACAAGTAGATCGAAAGTGACCAGAAGAAAAATGTGTGTCCCTGGTGCGGGCGTGTGGATCCCTGTGTGTCTGAAGGTTCACGCAGGCGGGTGGATCCCTCGATCATTTTTAATCGGGAAATTAAAAAACAAAATTAACGAAACGCGTGAAATTCAATTCTACTAACATTCCACCATCAGGGCTGAAAACATGCACTTTTTTTGTATAAAACAAGAAAAAAGTCGTTGCTATTGGTTTTGTTTACAATTGTGCAAATGAAATGCCCTTTATCTCAGATTTAGCTTAATGGCGCTTGGTTCCTTCGTGTATAACATTGTCCAAATAATATTTAAATTCGGGATTTTGGTCTCGGGTACTATTGTACTTTGGTTAAAGCCTAAAATAATATCTAATTTTATTTACTGATTGCTTTTATTTAAATTATTTAATTAGTCTCTCTTTTTGGACATGTCAAGTGACAAGTTTCTTTTTGTTAACTAAAACTCAACATTGATTTTTATTTTATTAATTAAACTGCACTGTTTATCTTTTCGCCATCAGCTATATTACAACCCCAATCGGGCTGCCTCATACTCCAAAGGGTAAGCACACAGTACCACAGGTTGGAAAGCACTGACCTAACCTATTGAATCGACTACTAACATCACGTTACGTAATGGATCTTTATTTTTTCATGTATTCCTGAATGAACATAAAGACTTGAATAAATTTATAATTGTAAATAAAAGTAAACTTTAATTAAATGATTATTTTTTATCATTTTCTTCAGGAAAGTTTTAATAATTTATTTATTTATTGTTCGCTTTAATCATGTTGATAAGGTTATAGTTCAAGAGGGATTTCAATAAGGCTGAGAACTTGCTTGATGAATTGCTTTCTGGCGCTTGTTCTATGTTCGAAATTGGATTTGATCTGGGCATAAGACTGATTACTGGGGCCAAGAATCTTTGGGAATTTGATTATCAACAATAAATTTATTATTAAGAGAGAGAGAGAATGAATAAGTTTGCGTTTAGTGCGAGTACAATGAATTTTATTAATTTCTTTCAATAAAATAACTATTTAACTGACTTCTTTGGTCCAGGATTACCACCTTTTTTTTGTAATTAAAGTACATAGGTGATTAAAGTTAAGAAAAAACAAATACATAGTGTCAAAATAAAGTATTATTTATTTTTCCTTAGCATTAATATTTCAAAACATATTTTTGATTGCTTTTCGCAAGTTTTATCAAATGATTATCATTGCTAAACAATTGCAGAGCATCTTTACAGTCTCTATTTAAGTTAAAGTAAATAAGTAAGTCATTTTTTCTAAGGTTAAGAGACGCTTTGTTTCTTTCGTCTCGCCATATGCGAAAAACTCTCTTGTGAATGCTGATGTGCCAGGAATAAACATTCAAATTCAAATTACTTTATACAAGTTTGAAAAATTATCATCAGTCTTATTATTTACTTGCTGACATTTTTGTGCAGTAGAAAATTAGGTTTTACTCAAAAATACTTAGATCAAATTTTTTTGAATCCCAGAAAAATCAAATCATGCGAAATAAAGTTCATTGTTTCTCGAAAAGTATAGAGTATAATAGGGATGGAAAAGTAGACTCTGACTAGTCAAGAATCGATCTTTTACTGAAAATAATCGAAATTTAGAATCGAGTTGAAAACTCTCAAGTCGATTACAGAATCGATTCTCACTGGACGACTTCGACTTTTCTCTTACAATACTTACTATCTGATGGTAATATACTGTAGTTTGTAACGATTTCATTGATTGACTTTCATCTTTCTTTTAAAACCCATACATAACACACCCAATCAACACGCTTTCTAAGATCGGTTGAAAAGATATGTGGCATTCTTAATTCCTCAATTTTAATACCGGTATTTAATGTTATTTTGATTTTCCTTAATGTTCGGTGCAATTTTTGGATAGAATATTCTTTTCATAAAAATATTGAAAACAATATTTGTAAGTGTGTTGTATTTAATAAATGTTTAAATACTTAATAAATATTATAAATAAATAAATATATTTAATATTTACGGAGTATCTCGCAAGGCGACGAGTTATAGAGTTTTAAAAAGTCAACTTTCAGAAATGATTAATCGATTCTGAGAATTGAGAAATATCAAGTTGATTCCAAAATCGAAAAATCGACTTTACGAGCACCTTTTCCATCCCTAGAGTATAATTACAACTCAAGGATTCACATCTTATAATGGCGCCGTCAGGTTGATTGAGCTAAAATTATCAAATCTTTTCTTTTCTTTCCCTTATATCACTGTTTTATCATTCATCTTTTCTTAAAGGATATGAAAAGACTAAGATTCTTTTCT
>JAKCPI010014745.1:0-12306 GCA_023213315.1 Euborellia annulipes | reverse complement strand
AGGCATTTCTTTTCTTTTTTCCACCCTTATGACACTATTTCTCTCTCTACGAATTATATATATTGTAAATGTCCAAGTTAAATATGATTGTAAAATTTCCCTAAATATTGGTAAAATCCACTACCATAGCCTATATTCTTCTGGGCAGTCAACATTTAAAATGCAAGTTTGAAACTAAGGTGCTATGGGAAACTAAATATATCTCGACACAAAAATCTGGTGTGACCAGCACGGTTCACAACTTTCTCTTACCGAAGGGTAAGAGAAAGTTGTGTGCTGTGCGCCAGTCACACCAGATTTTATCTTTGAAATCTAATATTTTTTCTATTTTTTTATTTTCCCATATATTAATTTTATTAAAGAAAAATTAATTAAACTTCAATTATCCTTTGATGATGCAAGAAATTAAAAACTTTTTTTCATATTTAATTTCCCTATACTATATAGCGGTATTAAAAAAAAAAATAAGAATTGGAATCTTAAATTGATTCAAAAACTTTGGTATATTATTTTCTAAATTTAGGTTTGTAAACTTTTTGAAATACGATTAAATTGAAAAGTTTAATGTATAGGCAGGAGGCCTAAAAGAAAGTGAAAAGAAAAAAAAAAATTGGAGAGAGAAAAGAGAGAGAGAGGGAGGGAGTTTCATCTTACATATTAGACCTATGATCCGATCCCGCAGAGAGTGAGGTTAAAAATACATCTCTCTTAAGCCTAAACAAAATACAACAACAAAAGAAATTTGCTCCAACAATTAGTCTTAGAACCCAAAGGGGGAAGATAAATAGCAAGGTTGCCTATCACCCAGCCTATAAAGGGGAGAATTTTTCAAAGAGACTGTCATATTTTAACGTCATTCAACAATTAATCTTTGAAAGCAAATTGAGTAAATTTTTTGACTTCTTCTATCTTGGTCTTATGCCTATTGTAGGCTACTTTTAAAAATCTGGTCGCGCAGCACCTAACATTCTCTCACTTCGGTAATCGGATGTTGTGTTCTGTGCTTGTCACACCAGATTTTTCGTGTCGACATATTTTTAGTTTCCGACTGTACGGTACATTCGATTTTCAAGATGTAAAATTGATATGTGAAAATATTTATATTTTGTTACCATGGCAACCATTTCTCCTATCTTTTCTATGAAGTACAAGAGTAAAGTGGTCTTCAGAAGATTTCAATGACAAAATGAGAATATACATTTTAAAAAGAATCTAAAAAATAATTGATTTTTGAATTTTAATCAAAATCGTTGGAGCGAATTTTGAGAAAATCAAAAAAAAAACTAAAAAGGATATCAGTAAAGTACTGGTACTCTTTGGCCGATTTTGTTTAAAAGCTTATTTACACGGAACAGATCATGGATTCAGGGGACCTCAAAACGTGTATATCCATCAAAATCTCGACATCGAATTTTTGACATGAATCCAATACTTTCTCTCTCTATATATTAACATATATATAGAGGTAAGCGAAAGTAAAATCATTTTAAGGAATTGAAAAGAAAAAAAAAGATCAAAAAATAAAGGCGGAGTCAAAAAAAAAATTGCAAGACATATGCAGTCAAAATTATTTCTTTTATTATGCCGTTTACAGAAGGTTTAATAATAACATGTGATGATAATATGTATGAAAATATTTTAGCTCTGAAGATGGCCTAGACCAGTGGCCGAAACGTTAGCCAACGGCATAATAAAAGAAATAATTTTGGCTGCATATGTCTTGCAATTTTTTTTTTTGGAAATACCTTAGAAATACTTCCAGCCACAAATATATCAGTTTGGACATCAAGTTTCTATACAAATCAAATTAGATCGACCGCATATTATTTTAATAATATGTAGTAAAAATAAAATTTCACTAACATAAGATTATATTATGTTTTGCAATGCCATCTAGCAGGCCTTATTGGGAATCATTCTCAATTCTAGACGCCTGCTAGCGCTGCAACCCGCTATATAAGGAGGAAGAGCGATTTTCAATAACACCTTATAATTATATCTTCTTTATCTAGAGCAGTGGTTTCCAACCTTTTTTGGCCCATCGCCCCCCCCCCCCTTTTCATTGAATTTTTTGAATAATAGCAAAAAAAATGAAATATTAAAATATAATATTTTGTAGAAAAATTTTAACGGCGTCCCAAGAAAACAGCCTCGGGGCACAGTTTGAGAAAAACTAGTATACTTGCTGTACATACATAAATTTACATGGTTCATATTGAATCAAATTCATGGATTCTTTGGTCTACATCTGCATTTACGTATAAAACATGATTTATTATTTTAACAAAATAAAAGTACTTTATTTCAAAGTTAAGAATAAATCAAGTTCCTCAGATAACTTTTTCTTTCCAAAGTGAATAAATATAACAGCTGCAGAAATAGGGACTCAAAAGTTGAAATTTTGTTTAGTTAAATTGTATTATTAATTAGGCCTACTAACAAAAATAAACCACAATGAATGGCAAAAATTTATTTAAAAAAATACTCCTGACCCTAGGAGTACTAGGCAAGATTTTTAATATTTATCTCTACCCAAACTTCTTTAAAATTTAAAAATATTTTATTTTTATGAAAAAAATAACAAAATTGGATTTTTTCGGTCAATCTTTATCTAATGAAAATATAAGTGACGTTTTGATTCTAGATTGGAATTATCTTTAGACTATTTTATTTTTATGATAATATTTTGTCCTCTTCTATTCTGACCATCCTGTAAATAGGAGATTTTTCACTTTAATTTTTGTTCTTTTAAATTTTAGCAAACTAATAATTTTTCTCCCTTTGAATACTCATCGCCCCCCAATCGCCCCCCGCTTATTTATTGCCCCCCCTGAAAACACAAATCGCCCACTTGGGGGTGATCGCCCCCAGGTTGAGAACCACTGATCTAGAGGTACACTCAGTCCTAACAGTCTAATATTGAGTTTAATTCCCATTGATAGATCCCATTTCAAAACTTATGTTAGTAAAATTTTATTTTCACTAGTAAAAATCAAATTATAATAGTATCTTCGAAGAATGGCAGGAGGTGTCGGCCAGGAAGGAGCGTTTCCAAAACAATGAAACTCCCAGATATTCGCGACGTTTCGGTCGAAATATTTGACCATCATCAGGCGATCAAGAGTTGTCATATGTAAATTTATATAAATATATTTATTCATATGTTATTATATATAAAATTGAGAAAATATGGGGGCTTTCCAGGCACCCCGGAGGATAACTGGTCCCATGCCCCCCCCCCAGCCAAATTCTCTAGTTACGCCCATGATGACTTTACAGTTTGATTCTGGAACGAATTATGCTCGTTAAGCAAGGTACTATTATTTTAACCCTAGAACGCATAACCAGGGCCTTTCAGGCCCGGTCACTCCGTTTTTTCTCAATAACTCTCAGAAAAAGCTTCTTATAAATTTCAAGTTTTTAGTATTCCTCCATTTATTCATAACAAATATATTTTTAAAGGGTTTTTCAAAAAAAAAAAAATTTTCTATGCCTTATTTTTTCTTCGAACCACTTTACAAACACAAAGTCACAAGGAGGGCCTCCCAGGCCCTTGGGGTTTCTGGGTATTTAAAACACTTTGAATGACAACCTATTATGTATTATGTATTCAAATATTTAAAATTGTCATGTTCTTTTTTAAATAATAAAATAAATATTGTCAAATTCTTTATAAATTTTGAAAAAATCAAGAAAACTGTCAGTTTCATCTCGACTTTCGGATCTCAAAGCTTCTCTATATTTTTGAGATTATATCTTCTGATAACATTCAAGTATGCTTTTACTTTCTCTTAACTATATATGTAATTATATAGAAAGTATTGGATTCATGTCAAAAATTCAATGTCGAGATTTTGATGGATATACACGTTTTTAGGTCCCCTGAGTCCAAAAAAGTTGTTTTTGCAACATGGTCTGTCTGTGAACAAAATATCTAAAGAATGAAAAGAGCTAGGAGATTTAAATGTTATCGAAGATAAAGACAGTATTCTTAAAAAAAAAAAAATAAATAAAATAAAATACAGTATAGAGGATCACATTAGTGAAGAAAATAATGAAAATTCAAGCAATGAAGATATTGATCAAAAAAAAAAAAATATTTATATTCTTTACGAAAATTTACACCTGACTCATAATTCCTGTTTCAATACTCGAATACTCGATGTTTTATTGGAAAAGATACTTTAGAAAAGATAAAAAATGTATTCCAGCTGAATTTTTACCTATTAGAAAAAAAAAAAACACTTTTTCGATTTACTCTCAAATTTGCGCTTGTCTCTTATGTGCCTAAAAAAGGAAGTCTATTTTACTCTTGTCGAGTATACATCATTCAGACAATATTGGTATTGTTTATGAAAATTCCCAAAAAACCAGAAATTATTATTTATTATAATCAACCGAAAGGAGCAGTAGATATTTTGGATAAAATGACAGACACACATACGGTAGTATAGCCTAGCTGCAAAAGAAAAACAAATCATTGGCTGTTGGCCGTTTTTGAAAACTTGTATTGGGGTATGTGCAATTGCATCAATGATCATTTATTTTAATTTAAAACACAAATCTCATGTTAATTTCCAAAAAAAAAAACCTCCGAAGAAAATTTTTTGTTGAATTGAGCGAGGAATTAATTTGCGATCACATAAAAATAAGATCGATACAAGGACTACAGAAATCAATTAGAAGGGTAATTGAGGAAGTACCCCCTCAACATCAAAATAAAATTTTGATCCTTAAAAACCTACAAGGAGAAGATGTTATTTGTGTCCAACTAAAATAAACAGAAAACAAAAATAACAAGTCTGCTGTAAAAGAAATATTTGAAATGGTCATTGTACTAAAAAAATTATATGTAAAAGATGTTTTTAAAATAAAAACTTTAAAATTATGAATAAAATATTGATTAGTTATATATTTTTATAAATTTTAAAATAAATTAATGAACAAAAATTAATATAATTATTCAAAAATGTGTTGAAAAACCCATTAAACATATAGTGGGCCTGAGAGGCCCTCCCTTGTGACTTTGCGTTTCCAAAAAAGCTTGTGCGTTCTAGGGTTAAATAAAAATATTATAGAACCCAAATTATTTAAATTTCAAAAAAAAAATTTTTATTTTATTTTTGAAACATTATTTTTGTTTATACAAAAAAAAAAATACAAAAAAAATGAATTCCGTTTCTTATAGCGTCACACCTTCTCTACTCATGATTAATTATTAGAGTGTATTTAATCGCAATTAGTAAATTAAAAAGATTTTTCGAATTCAGGTTTTCTTCCTTCCAGTGAAAACTTAGAAGTGTCACACCTTGATCCATTGAATGGATTAATACTACTAATCCGTACATTTACTCTCCCTTTCTTGCTCTCTCTCTCTCTCTCCTCCCCCTCCTACCCTTTCTTGTCTCCTCTTCTCTCCCAACCCGTATATATGTACACACGCACACACACAAGTAGAATTCTCCACCCTCTCTCTTTCTTTCTCCGTATCTTCGCTCTCTTTTTAATGATTCATTATTTCCCCTTACGCTTTTATGCAATTATAAAATCTTTAAAATTACATTTTTAACAAAACAATCGATCTCTATCATAAGAGTAGAAAATTATTAATTTCCTTAAGAAAATTCGTGACTCTCTTTTTTTTAGACAAAGGGTTGAAAACATCAATTAATCAAGTAAAATTTTTTTTTAAAAATAAGAGAGTGAAAAATTTATTTCTTATATGTTATATGAGGTAATGAATATCAAAACACTGGTGGTATCTCAATAGGCCTTTAGCAAGTAGAAAGGGGTTGCTAAGAAGTTTTAAGAAATAAAAAGAAAGGCATGCGCCAGACATCTAGAGGCAAGAAGACAAACTAAAAGAAATACAATCTTTTTAAAAGATATTTGCATTTTTCCCTTTTTGTAATCAATAATCTTTTTAAGGGGAGTATTCAAATACTACATGTTTTAAACACAAAACAAATTCATTAAATATGAATAAAATTTAAAAGAAATAGTAAAAATATTTAATATATGTGAGGTTATAAATGAAAGAAAAATTTTTGAATTTATAACTCGTAATATTTCGGGCTATTAACCAGGAGTTACAGATGACTGAGGTAACTGAGTAACTCATGAGAATGGGTTAATACCCCGAAATACATCGAGTTATAAATTCAAAAAAAATTTTTCACCTCACATAGCTAAATAATTAAATAATTTTACTTATAAATATCGTTTCACTTAAAGCCTGCACCACTTTCCTTCCAAACTATAAAAGAGAGGTTGATTGATGCAAACAAATTTTTTAAAGCCTCAAAACTTCTCTTTTCTTTTTAGAAAAATTAAGGAGTAAAGTTAAAATATTTCTATTAATTTAATCGGCAGAAGAAACTATCATTTTAAAATATTTCTGTTATCTGTAGGAATTTGTACACTGTAATTCTTCGCTTATTCTCAAAAATATTCTTCCTTTTTATGGAATATATTAATATAGAAATATTAGAGGTGAGAAGTCAGCCAAAGGAATATATTTATTTATTTATTCTACTAGCACTCGACCTCACTTCAACGAGATAAAGTATCAAATATAGATACATTTCAGTTGTGGCGTAATTCAGGCCAGGATTTTTTTTCGGGGGGGGGGAGGGGATATTGTTCAATGAAATTCATTTTAATAGTGAACAACGTTGAAGTAAAGTCTCACTGAGGGACAACTTATTTGGATTTAATTAAGTAAGTATATCCTTGCTTACTGGTGGAACCTGGAGGGGGGGGGGGGGTGAAGTCCCGAGCCCCTCTCCCCCTGCTATGTGCGGGTGTAATTGATTAAATTATTGAATAATATTGTTGTTATAAACTCAAATGAATCTAGTGTGTATATTTGTCGATGAAGAGATCGAAACGTCGTAAAGTTTTTTAAACGTTTCTGAATTTCTCCAATGAGCAAGCAGCTAGTAGTTTTTCAAATTATATTTATTAATTTATGTGTCAGGGTCAACGTTTCGGTCGCATCCTCAGTGCTATAATACAACAGATACAATTAAAATTTAAAAAATTTAGTTAAAACAATACAAAATGTTTCAATTTAACATAATATTTACCCTCCTGCCAATATGATTACTGGAGGATCAATATATTTACAATGGGTAAATATTATGTTAAATTGCAAAGAAATTATGTATTGTTAACTTATAACAAAAAAAAATAAAAAAAATAATAATAATATTGATGTTTAATTGTATCCGTTGTATTTAAGCCAAGAGGATGGTCCCAACCGAAACGTTGGCCCTTGCACATTAATTAATAAATATATTACCCTCCCACTCCCCCCCCCGCGAGATTTGAGAAAAATATTTTTTTTCGGAAAAAATTTTTATTTTTAATGTAAAATTTTAAAAATTAATACTTAAAAATTTGATTTGTATATATATTCTAGTAAACAAGTATAGAATGCGCCTTTAAATTACCGAAATTAAGAAAAAATTGTGTGCTGTGTGACCAGTCACACCAGATTACCACCCCAGAGAAACTCCTTTGAATCCGCCCTTGCTAGCACCAGGAGCGTTACCTATGAACCAATCACAGATAAAGGGGAATATCAAATGTTGAAAATAAAAATTTTTATATGGTAACAGGGGGAGGCTTGAAGTAGTAACATTAAAAAGTCAAAGCTGTTTTTAAAGGATCCAAAAATGCAATGGCTTTATATTTTATCTCTGGATCAATAATATTACCAAAAATAACTCCCTTATTGTTATTCTTATTCGATTTTTTGTATTGATATAATCAAATAATTTTGAGGGGAGAATTGATGAAATTTCTATAGAGGGAATATTGTAGATAATTAATGCAAATGCCAACTAAAAGCCAATTACAAAATACAAAAAATATTAACTAATGAGATGGTGTATTGTTAATTTATGTCAAAGATTTGAATAAAATTAGAATATAATATTTCTATTATGGTTTTATTATATACTTATTATCTAACATGGTACAATGGCTATTTTCGACCACCCAGTGATTTATGGTCAATGTAAAATATGTTGCTATTGTCTATAATAATCATATAAAACCGCAGGGTAATCTTTGAAACAGTAAAATTCGCTGTTGGGGGTTATTGAGCTAGAAATGTCAAATAATGAATAGACGAATATCGCCCCGGGCAAAATAAAAAAAATCAACAGGGGGAGAGAACTTTTATTTTCCCTCGGGCAGGCTAGAGGCATCTAGCGGAGAGAACGGGAAGCACGCGAAGGGCGCGTCAGGATAAAAAGGGATGCCAAGGGATGGCTTATTATTAAAAGAAATTCCTTTCTCTCTAGATGTCCTGTTTTAAATCCCGCAAGTCTAAAAAAACCATCCAAGGGCTCAATGCTGATAAGAACAATGTAAGCATTGTTTATGGTACTTACTGTATAAACACTTTATAGCATATCGGTTTTTAAACAATCTTGTTCCCATCTCTTATTTAAATCAGGTGCTGTCAGTGGCGTATTCAGGGAGATGAGGGGTCCATGGGGGCCGGACAAAAAGACAAAAATTACTCTTTTTCTTAAACAAGTAGAAGGCATAGCTCAATTTTATTTTATATTATTTTAATAGGATTCGGACCAGTAAGTTCAATTAAAAGTCAAAAAGTTTTTTTTAAAGCAAAACTTTATTTGACCCCAGACAATGTTTCGTCCACTTGCTGTAGGACTTCTTCAGTGGCTGGAGTTAAAGAGAGCCATATAATATCTTTAGTCTTACTTGTTAGCAAGAATTTAGAAAAGAAATGTCTATGTGTATTTAGTTAAAGCCCTAATGTTTGATAATTTTATATTATATGGCTCTCTTTGACTCCAACCACTGAAGAAGTCCTACAGCAAGTGGACGAAACATTGTCTGGAGTCAAATAAAGTTTTATATTTTTTTTATTTTGGGTAATAGAAAATTTTTTTACTGCTTAAAGTTGGGCAGTTGGATGATTTTATTTAAGCTATTTGGATACAAAATGACTTGAATAAGATCCCTGGACCCTAAATATATATATTATAAAAATAAATAAATAACTGGCCTCCACACACACTCAGTTATTATAAAAATAAATGTTATCGTATAAAGTCTTATTTATTTATTTTTTTCATTTATTTGGCTTTCGACCTAAAGCCATGCCAAAAACAACATTTTACCTTTTCGCTTGGAGGAAAATTTTTTCTCTTTCATGTAGAAATCATTTGACCTTTTTTTTTGTGAGCGAGTCTCATCCCATCTTTTCAAACCCAGGTTTCGGCTGGCCGAAAATTTCGGCTAGTTTTTGGCCGAAACCGTAACCTAAACCGAATAATCGGTCGGTTCCTAAAAATTATATATGGTATATACGGTACACTGGGCCTCAGAGTTTTCTTTACGGAAAAAATGGGCCGCACATCAAAAAAAGGTTGTGAACCACTGCTTTAGAGGTTTATCTTTACACCCTGTAAAGCACGAAAGTTTGAAAATAATTAAATTAAAAATTAAAAATAATTTTTAATTTGTGTCACATAAATAAGACGTTGAAAGCAACTACACAAAAATATTCAAAACATTCTTTTTTCTTTAAGAAAATGTTAAAATATGCATGAAAAATAAGGTTGTATTGCAAAACATGCATTGTGCATGGAATTTCTTCAAAAAAATTTAAAATATGCACATATGCTCGGAACTAATAAGGTTATTTCGATTCGAATACTCAAGAAATGGATAACTGCAAAGTTTCAGGAACATTTCAGCTTCTATACAATCATCACTCATCGTCGATAAATATTCCAATACAAGTAAAGTATTGTATTCCCTTTTATTTATTTTTTAAAAGTATTAATGATTTGATATTAAAATATTAATAAATATGAAATTCAATCTTTTTTTATTTGCGGATTAGAAAGAGATAGATGGATAGTAAATGCATAGTATTAAATACATGCCATTTCAATTCAGGCAAATTTCAGATATTAGTTTTATTTCTATTAATAAAGAGAAACGGCAAGTTTCATTTAGTGTAATGGAAAACTAATAATCGAGCTAAAATTAGATTTTCGATATATTTCGAATTCGGGATGAATTCACTAGCATCATTTTCTAGATCAAAAAATAGTTTCACAACTGAAACTAATAAAGAGTTTTTTACTTTCTCTTACCTATATATTTAGAGAGAGAAAGTATTGGATTCATGTCAAAAATTCGATGTCGAAATTTTGATGGATATACACGTTTTGAGGCCCCATGAATCCCAAAAAGTGGATTTCGGGACATGGTCTATCTGAGAGTGTCAGTCTGTGAACAAAATATCACAAGATCAAAAAGAGCTAGGATGTTGAAATTTTATATTTAAGTTAGGTACCCCCCTGAGATGTAACACGAAGCTTTTGAACAAAATCGGCCAAAGGGTACTAGTGCTTTACTGATGTACTTTTTGAGTTTTTTTTTCGATTTGCTCAAAATTCGCTCCAAAGATTTTGTTTAAAATTCATAATTCAATTATTTTTTAGATGCTCTTTGAAATGTATATTCTTATTTTGCCATTGAATTATTCTGAAGCACACTTTACTCTTGTACTTCATAGGAAAGATAGGAGAAATGGTCGCCATGGTAACAAAATATCAATTTTCCCAAACTTATAAATTTTACATCTTGAATCCTAATATATCGGCAGAAACTAAATATATGTCGACACGAAAAATCTGGTGTGACAAGCACAGAACACGATTTTCAATTACCGAAGGTTCGAGAAGGTTGTGTGCTGTACGTCCAGTGACACCAGATTTTTTCTATACGAATTTATTTATAAATATGGGGATTGACTTCCCCGAGACTTTCTCGTATATTCTTTTGGAATTACGTCTGGGTGTGTGTGTGTAAACACGATTGCTTAAAAACCAAAGCAGCTAGATCGATGAAATTTGGTATATGCTCTTTGCACTAAAATTGTAGAATTCTATCAACTTTTGGAGTAAATACGTCACTTGGAAGTAGTACTTTACTTAAAAAAGTTTTTTTCAAAAATTTTGAAATTTTCAATTTTTTTGTTATATTATAATAAATTACTCTATTTTAAAAAGTTTTTATTTTTTGACATTTTTTCGAAAACTGAATAGTTTTTGAAATAATCACAGAAGAAATAGAAAATTTTCGTTAATTTTGATAAAAAAATTAACGAAAATTTTCGTTTTCTTCTGTGATTATTTCAAAAAACTATTCAGTTTTCGAAAAAATGTCAAAAAATAAAAACTTTTTAAAATAGAGTAATTTATTATAATATAACAAAAAAATTGAAAATTTCAAAATTTTTGAAAAAACTTTTTAAGTAAAGTACTACTTCCAAGTGACGTATTTACTCCAAAAGTTGATAGAAATATACAATTTTAGTGTCAGGAGCATATACCAAATTTCATCGATCTAGCTGCTTTGGTTTTTAAGCAATCGTGTTCACACACACACACACACACACACACACACACACACAGACATAATGCCAAAAATGGTTTTTTTGGACTCAGGGAGGTCTAAAACGTGGAGAAACATCAAAATCTCGAAGTCGAATTTTTTTACGATTACATAACTTTCTCTATACGAGAAAGTAAAAAAAGAGAATACAATGAAAAGTTCCTGGCGGATACCTTTTTCTCTAAATGGAGTAAAATACGCATATTCTAGACTGAGATAAAATCATACAAATTTAAGGAATATATTAGGGTAGTCCTTAAAAATTTTTGGTATTTTATTCTACTCATTAAAAAAGAATTATACGAATTTTTGGAAATTTTTTAGCAAATTTTAGAGGTCGCTCCCACCCTTTAAAGTATAGGCCAATTCAAATACATTGAGGGATTAGCCTTAATAGTTCAATCAATATAACTTTTTACCTGGAAAGTATTCCGAAGTTAATGAAATTTTTACAGGTTATCTGGGAGTAATCTAGGATGTCTATACTAAGTCCCCGACCTCGAGGACCCTGTGCTGATTTGGAAGGGGAGGGGGTGAAAAAATTTTGGACTTTTTTCAGTTTTTGCTTATATTTGGTAATCAGAGTATATTTTGCCTATGCCAAGTTAATAGAGCATTTTGGTGTACATAAAACAAATTTCTTCTTCTTTATTCCCGCAGTGCGGGGTAGACTGAATGGGTTTGGTTTTTTGTGGCAGGAAGAAATAGAACAGGCCGGTCCGTCTCACGGTCTGACGCCGGTTGAAAATATAGAAGGAAGGAACAGAGATGTAAAGAACAGAAGGACTGTCAGTCCCAGCTTGGGTAGCCCGTGGTCGCCATCCACGTACCCACAAGATGTGGGCCCCTGAGCAT
>JAKCPI010014744.1:0-14938 GCA_023213315.1 Euborellia annulipes | reverse complement strand
GACTAGACATTAAAAATGAAATTAATTTATAGTTTGGAAAGAAAGTGATGTAGGTTTTACATGAAACATACGAGTATAATTACCCGAAAGTACGTGTAATACTTTATCATAAAGTACGGGTGGCAACTCTAGATCCGACTGGCTCGAGCCCGCCTTTGGCGGACCTTCACCTTTACTTCATTGCATTTTCAAAATAATAATATTTCCATAAAATCATAGAGAGTTAATTCTTTAAAAGTTCAAATGCAGGATATTGTTGTTGATATAATTAAAAAAAATAATAATAATAATTCGGACAGCCGAAAGCCACGCAGCTAGTATATTAATGACTTTTTAATTTTAATTCTCTTTCTCTCTTTTGTTTTATTTTATTTGAAAGAAGCCATCGATGAATGTCATTTAAGGGATTCACTAGAGAGAGTTTTTCTAAGGGTTCTTTCACCCTCCAGAGCACGTAACTAACATACAATAATTTATTAAGAATGTATTGGTGACCCAAACGACCCATGACCTCCGGAAATAGAACCCAGGATCTCCAAGAAACAAGACTCTGGAACGTCCTCCCGATAGCGGCTGTTTTTAAGATTAAAATTACTTTTAGCGGGTAGTGGGGGGGGGGCTGGCAACAGCTCGGAAGATAGTTGCAACGCTAAAGAACGTTTTAATCTAGGATTGGTAGTCTCTAGAAAGAAGAGTGTGGAATGTCCCCCCGATAACCGCTGAGATCTAAAAAGCATGCGAAGATAAAATTATTTTTTAAAACGTTGGGTTCAAGCACACGACCTAATTGGCTTTAAGACATCCTCATTCAGTTCTCTTAAAATTAAAATCTCCAACAATTTTTCTACTCAATAAAAAAAACCCCATTAAAATCCGTCAAGTAGTTTTCGAATAAATGCGTTACAAATAAACAATTAGAGTGATTAAATTTAAATAAATATTTAATTTTATTATTAAAATAAAAATTTAAATTTTAATTGCCTTTTCTTTCCTTATAAGGCAATTAGCGATGCTCCAAGTGCAGAATAGAAAACAATTGTTTTAATAAACGTTGCAATAAACAAAGATACAAGTGTGACATATCATTTTACTCGGGAGAACGTCTACTTTCAGAATATTTCAATAAAAACTATCCGTCGTGCACTTCAAAATTTGTTTTAATTAAAATTTTGACTTTCATTTGGTAATTTTTTTTTCTACTAGGTGATGGTGTTTATTTTTTGAGATTTTTTTTCTCGATATCAATCGCTCACTTTTTATTCGAAAAGAAAGTAAGAGAGATCTCATGTTTATTTTTATTTTATCTAAAATCGTAAACTTTATTTGAAAGGAATATAAAATAGAGGTGGCACTATATTCAAAATAATAGGACAAGTGGAGAGGGGGGGGTGAATAGTTTTTTATTTAATCTTGTAGTCAATAAAAAAAGAATATAAATCTCTTCCCTCATACAATAATATTTTATTTTCTCTGTAATTTTTTAATATTTTATATGATTAATTATCGAATTCTAATTGTGAGATTTAATTTTAATTTTTCCTTTATATTGCATTCACTCCTAAACTACTTGACGGATTTTTATGGGCTTTTTTTTTTAGAGAATCTCACAAGGGGTGGGGTGTCTGCTAAAAAGGGGGTATGCGGCTTCCAGAAACCAACATGTGGAACGTCCCCTGGTAAAATTATTTACATTATAGTCTCATTTCCAACATTTTTAGAGCTAGTTGTCATACAATCAGAGCAAAAGAGAAAAAAACAACAAGCAACAACAATTAGTTTTTTTTTTTTTTTTTTTTTTTTATCTTCTTCAAACTTGTGATTTTTTTTTCTTTTTCTTTTTTTTTTCTTAAACTCTTTTAATGATTTGATTAAATAAAGTTTCTCTCTCGTTTTGGTCGACACCAAAAGAAGTAGAGAAGATCACTTAAAGGACAAACATTATTACTAAGTGATTAAAAAAAAAAATCATCTCTCCCTCCCTCGCTTTTTATTTAATACCATCACGTAACTCTTTTTTTTCACATTAAAATTTAAATAAATTTCCATCCAGAAAGGTCATTCCAAATTCTCAGATCAAAAAATTTCTGAATATTTTCCCAATAGAAAGCATTAGTTTCTATCAAAGCCAATTAATAATAAGAATAAAATGCAAAAAACGTTCTATTATGAAAATTTTAGTTTTTTTTTTATCTAAAAATGTAAAAATCATTAATATCCAACTTTAACTAAAATGGGGATGAAGTCAAAAATAAATTTCGTATTTATTTAAAAATTAACCGCCAAATAGTTCAGAACTCTTTCAAAAGATGGCAGGCTTGTCTAACAGCCGGTATTATCAGATCACTTATTAGCCTATATTTATATATTTTTAAAATATTTATAAACTATTAAGGGGATATATTTTTTTTTTATCTTAATCTATATTTTTTATTATATAATCTGAAAGTAGACCTTCTTCCGATTAAAATGATATGTCACACTTGTATCTTTGTTTATTGCAACGTTTATTAAAACAATTGTTTTCTATTCTGCACTTGGAGCATCGCTAATTGCCTTATAAGGAAAGAAAAGGCAATTAAAATTTAAATTTTTATTTTAATAATAAAATTAAATATTTATTTAAATTTAATCACTCTAATTGTTTATTTGTAACGCATTTATTCGAAAACTACTTGACGGATTTTAATGGGGATTTTTTTATTGAGTAGAAAAATTGTTGGAGATTTTAATTTTGAGAGAACTGAATGAGGATGTCTTAAAGTCAATGAGGTCGTGAACTTGAAAAGGTGTCATAGTATGTCATTATATTTTTTTTTCCTTTAATTCTGCATTTTCTAAATTAATTTTTTTACATTTGATATTTATAAAATAAAATAATTATTTTAATATACACTTATTAAGGAGAGTTTAAATGTGAAAATTAAAATTTAATATAAATATGATTAATTAAAGAATATTATGTGTGAGATTTAATTTCAAATTTTCCTTTATAACGCATTAACTCCTAAACTACTCGACGGATTTTTATGGGGTGTTTTTTTTTTTTTTTTTTGTTCGAAAGATGATACCCCAAATAAGTTGGAGGGGGTACTTGGGAGGGGGGGGGGGGGGTGAAACGTGTAGTAAAATAAAAAAGGCAAATATCTACATATGATTATTTCTAAAGAGAACATAGCTATTCACTTTATAGATGACATTTATTGATTAGATAAGAGAATTTCTAAGAAAACGAACTGCAAATGCAAATGACAGAAAGATTAATTTGATATAATGTTAAAGCAAAAATAATTTCCTTACTTATGAATGAAGTTGACATCGATATTTAAGATTAAAATAAAAAAAAGAACATCTCTCATCCTAGGAGGAAATGTAACATGAAAGAGATTCTAAATGTTGGGTAATTAACTTGAGATGCTGGCATCAACAACAACAACAACAACAAAACATTTGCCGTCTTGTGTGGAATGCTCTAACACTTCTCTCTTTTTTTCGGAAAATTAATTCCCTGGATTTATTTATTCATTTATCTTTTGAAACAAAAGGGGATTTGTTGAAATCATACGAGCCATTTTGTTTTTTTTTTTTACTGAATACAAATCAGCAGATTCAGATACAAATTGCTTATTTAACAGGCTGGAGATCCCGGGTTTGATTCCCCGCACAGTGGATGGATTAAAAAAAAAACACTCCTATCTATTGTTCTTTAGAAAATTAAATAAAATTATTCATTATAACATTTTTTAAATTTTGACGTTTCGGTCACCATTCATGAACTTCCTCAGGACGTTTTTGTTACGATTGCCAACTAAAATTTAATATTGTATGAATGAAACAGCGAAAATAGCAAATTGTAAGAGAAAAAAAATATAATAATTTTTCCAGGCCTGATGATGGTCAGTTACTTTACTGTGTATTGCAATCAGTCGTAGACAAAATTACATTTCTAATAATTAAATTGGAAATTATTTTTTCTTTGCAAGTGCAACCTGTAAAAAAATAATCATATATTCTTAACAATCACTGTCTTGAGGAAGGTCGCGATTGACGACCGAAAACGCCGGCATTTAAATAGAGAAAAATTTAATCACGTGGTTGATCTGATGCTGTCCTCTTTTCAAGTACACGGCCTCATTTGCTTTTAGACATCCTCATTCAGTTCTCTTAAAATTAAAATCTCCAACAATTTTTCTACTCAATAAAAAAAACCCCATTAAAATCCGTCAAGTAGTTTTCGAATAAATGAGTTACAAATAAACAATTAGAGTGATTAAATTTAAATAAATATTTAATTTTATTATTAAAATAAAAATTTAAATTTTAATTGCCTTTTCTTTCCTTATAAGGCAATTAGCGATGCTCCAAGTGCAGCATAGAAAACAATTGTTTTTATAAACTTTGCAATAAACAAAGATACAAGTGTGACATATCATTTTACTCGGGAGAAGGTCTACTTTCAGATTATATAATAAAAAATATAGATTAAGCAAGATAAAAAAAAAATATCTCCCCTTAATAGTTATATATCATTTAAAAATATATAAATATAGGCTAATAAGTGATCTGATAATGCCGGCTGTTAGACAAGCCTGCTATCTTTTGCAAGAGTTCTGAACTATTTGGCCGTTAATACGAAATTTATTTTTGACTTCATCCCCATTTTATTTAATTATTATAGGTTGGATATTAATGATTTTTACATTTTTAGATTTAAAAAAAGTAAAATTTTCATAATAGAACGTTTTTTGCATTTTCTATAAATATAAAAAAAATTATTTCCAATATTTTTTAATTAAATCATAATTTAAAAAAAAGCTTTCTATTAAGTGAAATGCTCACGAATTTAATTGCTTTTAAAAAAGTCTGCATAAAAAAATACTTTAAAATGGCCGAGTATTTTCGGATCATATATTCAATGTAGCCTCCTGAAGCCCCTTGAATAAATGCAATCAAATTTTCCTTTTTCTTTGCATCACTGTGTAGTCGGCGAAAAGCGAAACTTATACTTCTGTTTTTACCTTTTATTGTAGGGATTAAATGGAGAATGGGGTGGGAAATGTTTGTTTGAATTGTTAACCCTCCCTCTAATATTATTGTAGTATTTATTCTCTCCCTCTCTCTCTCTCTATCTGAATTTATTGATTTGAGTAATCGGATTAAAAGCCACTCAACAGGTCGCATAATCTTTAGATAAAACAAAAAATTGAAAGGGAGGGAGATAATTTTGATAAAAATTACAGAAAAAAAAGGTTTTCTCAATAATATGGAGATTTTAACGCATTTTTGCCAATATTACAACAATAAAATGTTTTATATTAAAATTTCGAGAGAATCAGTGTGGTACTTTCTTACATTCTAATTCATAAATTATTCTCAAATCGAAAATGAAATTTGAATTTATATCATAATTTATAGAATATTAATTGTGTGATTTAAATTTATTTGAAATTTTTATTAAATTGTAATTTTCTTTTTTATTTTCTCTAAAATTAATATTAAATTAAAATTTATTATATAGGATTAATTATCCAAGAATAATTGTGAGATTTTTATCTTTACATTTCCTTTATAACGCATTAACTTCGCAACTACTTGACGGATTTTTATAGAATTTTTTCCAATGTATAGAGAAATTCACGTGGATGAGGTTTGGCTTAGGGTTGAGATTATTATTATTCCGGGTGTCTGGCAACTAAAAAATCCCCCCCTCTCATGGCGGAAATAGTGACATTAACCTTAAAAGCGTAAATATTTATTGCAATTAACTTCTCGTTAATAATACATGTTATATAAATTGGCGAAATAATTAAAATTAATTCCGGCTGCACGCCAAAAGCGGGCTATACAACTAGTCTATTATAAATTTGTAAAGAGATGTTCCTCTTATCAACTCTAGTTGTTTTTTATTATTAACTTACTTATTTGAAAGGATAATTGCAGAGAGGAAGAAAAAAAATAAAAACTTTTTTGTTTTAATTCTTTTTCCAATAAATATTAAATTTTGAGAGAAGAAACGACTCAAGCTTAGGTAGAGGGGGAGGGGAGGGGGAGGAGGGGGAGGGGGGAGGGTTAACCACAAGTTCAATATTTTCTCTTTTTTTTTTAATTAAAGTTTTAAATTAGATTTTGAGTATTAAAAAAAAAAAGAATTTTTGTTTTCTATCAACGTCAAAACGTCTTCTGATAATAAAATTTATATAATAAACAAATTATTCACGCCCCAACACCTTTTGATGCATTTCATTTTTATCTAATTAATGACGTAGGCATTTATATAAATTAGGTAACCATATGGATATTAAAATTTATTTATTTAGGCTAGTGTTTCAACGTTTCAGAAATTATTTCGACTTTTTCCATTAATTGATAGAGAATTGAATTTCGAGTTTACGATGGAATCATTCCAATTGTTCTATCATAAAAAACTGCAAAGAAGATTTTATTAAAATTAGGCATTAGATCGTAATTCAATTCTCTTAAAATTAAAATCTAGACTAAAAGTATATCTACACTTTAAAAAAAACCGCATGAAAATCCGTCAAGTAGTTTGCGAGTAAATGCGTTACAAATAAATAAATTGAATTTAAACAAATAATTTAAAATAAAATTAAAAAAAAAAAAAATATTTAATTTAATTTAAAATATTTAAATCTCGCATTTATTATT
Organism: Euborellia annulipes; assembly: GCA_023213315.1. Classification (NCBI taxonomy): domain Eukaryota; kingdom Metazoa; phylum Arthropoda; class Insecta; order Dermaptera; family Anisolabididae; genus Euborellia; species Euborellia annulipes. Next base: position 8,275 of record JAKCPI010014744.1, on the reverse strand, counting down.
TGATTAAAATTAAATTTTAATTTCCCAATTCCTTATATGGCAATTAGCGATGCTCCAAGTGCAAAACATGAAATGGTTCTTTAATAAAAGTGCATTAAGCAAAGATATAAGTGTGACGTGTCATTTTACTCGGGAGAACGTCCCCTTTTAGAATATATAAAAATAATTATATGTTATTTAAGAAAAAAATATTTCATTGCTTATATTAGTGATCCAATCCAATTTTTCAGCTCTTAACATTTTAAATGTGAGACATTTCAACACGATTGATTGTTGTTTTTTTTTTAATATTCTTTGACTAATCTTTTCAAGTGATTTCTAGGTAAATAATAATAATGCGCTAAACTTTTATGTTTATTAAAATTTCATATAAAAGACACATGAGAGAGAAAAAATTTCCTCTTTTTTTTCATTTAGGCTCATTCCAATCTATTTTAAAATTAAATAAAAAAAAAGTGAGAGAGATTTTTATTTTAACAACTGGACTTTTTAAATACGAGCTCTAGCACGTGTTTACATTCATTTGACCTTTTTTTTGTGTTCCTCTAATGATTTACTAACTCATTGAATTGAATTGAAAATTTCCATCAATTTGAACTTTAAAATGGTCACCAAATGGGGATAATTTGTAGAAGTATTTGCACGTGTCACTTATTTTTATTTTTTGCGTGGACTATTATAATATTCTAGATTTAGAATGAAATTGACTCTAGCAATTTCTGTTTTGAATATTCGAGTTTTTACTTAATTACTACAAAATTTTGAAAATTTGCTGCCATCTCTAATATTCAATTTTATGCAGAATTTCTTTTTTGTAATTTTAGAATCATTTCGCTATTTTATTTCATTATGACGTAACTGACGCACTTTTAATCAGAATTATGGTAAAATTTTAAAATTTTATTTACATTGTAATTTTAATATTTTGTACTTTTGTGTTAAATTTGATAAATTACAAAATATCTTTAAGATTTATTTAAAAATATTAATACAAAGTGTTTTTATTTTTCTCCAGCAGGGTAGATAAAATTTTTAGATTGCCAAATTCAATTTTATCCAAAATGGTCCATACATTTTTGGACACAGGATTTCATCCTTTTTATTTTAATTTTAGACTCATTTTGCTATCCTATTTTATTAATACGTAACTGACGCACTTTTAATTAGAAATTGAAACGTTATAATTAAATTTTGTTGGAAAATAAGACATGATTGATGAATATAAAATTTTATTTAAATTATAATTTTAATTAATTTTAACTATTGTCTAGTAACATTATGTTTAATATCAGGTTTCTGTTTCAATAAATTTATACGTATTTCGACACCATATGTGTCATCTTCAGATATGTAATTCCTTCTAAGAACCATACAAAAAAACATAAACAAAACATTTAATTTTAATATTTTGTATTTTTGTGTTAAAATTATTTAGAAATATAGAAAATATTTGATAAATTACAAAATATCTTTAAGATTTATTTAAAAATACAAAGTGTTTTTATTTTTCACCACCAGGGTAGATAAAATTTCCAAACGCTATAATATTCAATTTTTCCCTAAATGGTCCATATATTTTTGGATGCAGGATTTTTTCTTTTAATCTTACACTCATTTTGCTACCGAACTTTTAGTAATGAATTCTCCTAATAAGAAAAGACGTAAAACGATTTACGTTAAATTTTATTACAGTCCACTAATTATGGATGGTTCCCAGTTTATTGAGTCTTGAGTTGTTCAGCTATTAGCTCAATAAGGCTGGATAATTTCACATTAATGACAAAAAATAAAATTGAAAATAGGCAACACAAATGATTAATTTTTTTACACTCTTTGATATAATTAACCTATATATGATTGGATTCAGAATTTAATAGAGTATTTCTTAATAAGCTAAAAATTCAAACAAAATCCGGTAAAAATAAAGAAGAAATATCTTTAAAACGTTCCAATCATCAAATAGACATAACGTTCAAACTCGGAGATATTCATTTATCATTTAAGAGAGTTTGCTCTCTCTGTTTTCTCCTCTCCTACACAAATGCTAACAACAACAACAACAACACCATTTATTAAACAAAGAAGAATCTCTTTGGTGTGTCCTGCCTTCTATGCATAACTATAACTTTAAGAGAAAAGCGCAAGCAACAAGCGGTTGAAAGGTCTTTAAAAGTCACCTCCTCATTTGTGACCGATTAATTTAATTGCCCGCTACACAAATATGATGTCCTTTTAGGTGTGACTAACACCACTCTCGGTGAAGAGGGATCAACTAAGAAATTGTGCTTTTTTTTTAAATATCTCTGAAACGGTGTGATTTAGCTCAAAAGTACCTTTATACTTAAATAAAGTAAATAAAATTTTCTACAAAATAGTTCTAATTGACTTTTTTCTTAAAGTTAATAGGTTCGGAGATAGAGGGGGTTAAAATCGAAAATTTTCAAAACTTTTTTGGAATTTTTTAAAATATTATTAGTAACTCAAAATTTACTTGATTTTAATTAATATTTTAAATATCAATTGAAAGAGAATTAAATTTTTTATAAATTTTGTATTAAGTCCTTTAATAATTTTTTGAAGCAGATCTGACGCAGGGTTATCGTGTAATTAATTAATAAAAAACTGAAATTTAACATGTAGTCTATGGGGAATGTCGACGAAACGCACACATATCGAATTATATAGCCACCTCCTGCAATAGATACAAAAACAAAAAACTTACATTTTATCAATTCACTTCCGAGGAATACGTTAAACATAAAATCAAAAGTTTCTGCCCAAGGCTTTTAAAGATATTTTAACAAGAAAGTCAAAAAATTCTCCAAAATGACAGTCGCTAATATTTAAAAATGAGACTCAGACCAGTCTGGCAACGTCGCATAAAATAATACTCTTTTCTCGCTGTCAGTTACATTTTTTTTTTTCAAAAAAAAAAAAAAAACGACCACAAAAAACCAACTCACACCCCAACTCGGAAAACAAAATTTAATATTTTTATATGATTAATTATAGAATTCTAATTGTGAGATTTAATTTCAACTTTTCCTTTGTAACGCATTTACTTCGAATCTACTTGACGGATTTTTATGGGCATTTTTTTTTTCAATGACTAGAGAATTTCACAAGGGTGAATTAATGCTAGTTTTTCCTAAATAAAATTTTAATTATCTTTTAAAATTAGAGAGAGGAAAAGGACTTGCTTTGGGAGGGCGGAGGCCAGAATAAAATCCTTAGTGATTATTTGAATGTGCGTGCTTCAAAGCATTCCTTATAATTATAAAATCCTTTTCTTTTTACATTTCCTCTTTCACTCTGTTATTGACATCTTTAAATAACGGAAAACTAAACATGTCTTTTTTGTTGTTGTTGTTGTCGCTGTCGTCATTATACATCTCTAATTATCTAATTGCTCTCTTTTTTTTTTGCTTTCTTCAAAAAGACATTTACATTTAAATGTCAACTACACAATTAAAAAATAATAATATTTTAAAGTCTTTTTGCAGTAGCGTATCCAGGTGGGGGCGAAGGGGGGCACTTGCCCCTCGATACCGATATAGGCGTACTAGCGCATTCGCCTTTCCGGCTTTTTTTTAATTTCACAATAAATTCATTTTATAATCACAAATCCGGAGAAAAATTACAAAAAAAGCTCGAACGAAAAACGGCGCCCCATTTGGGCTTCCCCCCCCCCCGCCCTCAAGCTAGTTACGCCGCTGTCGTTTCGGCATCTTAGGCCATATACACTGCGCGTCAATGAAAACGTAACACTTTGTTTCTTCTTTAAAAGACCTGTTCTAATCAAAATGATAGTGTAATATGAAATATCTTAAGTAGATACGTAGGGCTTATAGCTGGTAGTTCAATCAGGATAGGTGAAAAGGTGAAGAAAATGGCTGCAGTTAGTTGCATTCCATTATTTTATTCCCACCACGTTGACGTTTCGATCCCGGTTGGGATCATCCTCAGAACAGGTGTGTGCTATGTAACAGGTATGTGTTCTGAGGATGATCCCAACCGGGATCGAAACGTCAACGTGGTGGGAATAAAATAATGAAATACAACTAGCTGCAGCCATTTTCTTCACCTTTTCACCTATCCTGAAAATATCTTCAACATTTCTAAGTAAATTTAATACAAATCCATATCATTTTAATAAATAATTACAATTTAAATAAAAACCAAGACAAAAATGTCGAAATTTTATTTATTAACGTCAAATTTCTAAAATTTTAAAATAATCTTTCCATTTCATTTTTTCTTTGTCTATTTTATTGGAAATTCTTAAAAAACAAAATTTTGAATTAATATCCAACAAAACATATCGAGATTATGTTGATTTGTACCTCAAATTGAAAATTGACATATTTTTCTTTAAATTGTATTAAATTGTATTTGCGTTAAAATTTACTTAGAAATGTTTAAGATACTTCTTCAATTAGAGTATCATTAAGGTAGATTAGAACATGTCTTCTGAAGAGGAGACAAAATGTTACGTTTATTTTGATTTGACGTGTAGATATTCAAATTATTTAAATACAATATATATTGAGATCAAGGCAGATTTATTTATACCCATTTGGTATTCAAATGATTTAAATAAATTTACCGGACTGCCTGGAGTATGAACCCTCTCCTCTTGGTCATCTCTAACCGGGAGGGGGGGATTTTATTATAGCCAAAAAAATTAAAATTTAAAACGTAAACAAAGACAATCAGCGCCGTTAGTGGTTACCTTTTAAACTAATTGAAGGCTGCAAAGTCAAATATCAGAAAATTTCTTATTTTATCTTTGGATAAGCCTATAAGCATAATTTAATCATTCAGACATAAATAATTATACAAAAAAAAAAAAAAAAAAATTGCCCCCGCATTTCCCCTCCGGGAGAAATAAATCCCCATATGGAGACTCTCGAATTTTTTTTTTGGGAAAATAATTCTCCTTTTGGTGATTTAGAAGCCCTAAGAGCTTTTTTATAATTCTAATCCCCATTTGGGTTTTAAAATATTTTAAAGAGTAAAAAAATAAAAAAAATTTTTTTTCCCCATTTGGGGATTTGAAGGATTCAGATTATTTATTAAAAAAACCATCCCGTTTGAGAATTTCGAGTATTGATGTTTCTTTTAATTGTAATCCCCCATTTGGGGGATTTAGAATCTTAAGGAGCTTTTTTTAAACTTCTAATCCCCATTTGGGCATTTAGAGGATAACTTAATGAGTAAACAAGTAGAGAAAGGTTTTTTTTTTATATGTTATACCCCATTTGGGGATTTTCAAGGGTTCAGAAATTTATTTATAAAAAAAAAAAAAAATTCCCATTTGAGAATTTCGAGTATTTTACTAATAATTCCCCATTTGGGGATTTAGAAACTTAACTTTTTTTTTAATTCTAATCCTCATTTGGGAATTTGGCGTGTCTTGATGCGTGCACAAGTAGATTTTTAAAAAAATCAGTCAATATAGCCATAACAAGAATATCCCCATTTGGGGATTTTATTATGAAAAAAAAACAATTAACACAGCAAAATATTTTTTATGTTAATAAAACAAATTTTATATAATATGTGTGTCAATGATGAGATTGGAGAGAGTGGCACTTACCGAAACGTCGCCTTTGTCATGACAGAGCATAAAAGGTGTGTTGTGTAGTGCTATCTCCCTCTCTCTCTCTCTATCCATGCTGGAGATCCGTGACTGACTGAGAGAGCGCCCCGTGCGCTCGCTCTCCTCTGTCTCTTTCACTCCCCCCCCCCCCCCCCCCACCTCTCACTATTACCGAATTCATCCGAATACTTCCGACAAGGCCACGCCCCGTCTTCTCCTCTCTCTCTCTCTCTCTCTGTCACGGGGACTTAGATTAGCCCCCCCCCTCCCCCACTTTTTTTGAACCCCCCCCCCTCTCCCTTTGAATAGTTTATTTGATTGATTGATTGATTGAAATTGAAAAAATAAATGTAAGAATGTTAAAAAAGAGAGAGAAAAGAATTTTAAACGAGTTACTTGTTGCTTAACGTTCTAAAAAAAAATAACGTTTCGGTTCTTATCTCAATACCTTCATCAGAATTATTATTAGACTTCAAAATTTCAAAAATTTCAACCTTCAAAGATTTTGATCTCAATATAAATTAAAAGAACAGAATTTTTTTTTTTAATGATTGCGATTAAAGGTGAAGAAAAAAAATCTGGTGTGACTTGTCGGAAACCATAATGAAACAAAGAATTAGATTTTTTTTTCGTCAAGCCGATGTTTCGGTCTCAAATTATGAACTTCTTTGAAAATTGTCAATATATTAGATGTAACAAGATGTGGATTTTATAGCTGGATAATCTTTAATAGGTAAAAGAAAGAATAGCAGCTAAAATTATTTCATTTATTGGCTGACGTCTTGACCAAGACCGAAACGTCAGCCAAGAGGTCCAATAAATGAAATAATTGTTTGTTTGTTTTTTTGACAATTTTCAAGAAGGTCATAATTTGTGACCGAAACGTCGACTTGACAAAAAAAAAAATAAAATTCTTTTTTGTTTCATTGAGGACAGGGCGCAATAAAATTTGCCTCTGGGGTTTGGTTTTTTCTATTTGTAAAAAACGTTCACGAGCTGCCCGAGCTAGGCCAGGCAGGAATTACTCTGAAACGAAAAATCCCTCGATACTCAAATTTTATATACTTAAGCTAAGTATATTCATGTTGCAAGCCTTTCAAGGGATTTCAATACAATCGGCCAAGGAATACTAACTAGTACTTTACTAATGTACTTTTTCATTTTTTTTTTTTAAGTGAAACTTTATTTTGAACGACACAAATTTTTTCGTTTCTCTATCAGCATGTCGCGTTACAAGCCGTGACGTCAAAGGCCGTGACGCTAAGTTATGACGTCACAAGCCATGACGACAAATATAGGAAAGTTGAAATTTAATATATATGACGAATTATAAAAAAATAATTGTGAGGATTTTTCAATGCCCACGGGGAAGGTGTGGGGGCGTAGCGCAACCTCATATACCAAACGTCGCGGGTCAACCCCAGGAGTCTGATGATTTATTTAAGCCATCTGATACAGAGGTTAAAAAAAAGCCGGACCCTAATATGTATAAATTATAATAAGAAAGATTGTAAATGTCTTATAGGCCTGAGCTGCCGAAAAGAAGTGTGAATGTGTGTGTGGAGGTAAGAGAAAGTGTGAATGTTTTTTTTAAAAAAAAAAAAAAAAAAAAAATTTTTTTCAATTTTTAAATTGATAAATATAATTTTTAAAATAATATTAAAATAATACAAATATTCAATTACTAAATAAACATTGCTCTCAGTTTTTAACATGCCACTATTGATTTCCCATTTTCCAATTATTAAGTTAAGATTAAAAACGCGATTTTAATACCCTTAATTGAACAATTTTCAGTTAAACGCCCACGATCCGGAAAAAAAGTTTCACTTGCATCGTGGTTTCATAAAACCACACAATGATTTTTTTTTTACATTTTTTCTCAAAGTTCCAAGGATTTTGAATAAAATCTCCATAAATCCAATTATTTTCCGGCTCTTTCTTCTCGATAGGACCAATGTAAATCCCCGGCTGGGGATTTGCATGTTAATTTCGATTCAAAGGTGGGGAGGGGGTGCCTTAACCTTTGACACACATTTATTTTCCAATCCTTATGAAATTTTGTATTTATTTAGGCTTCTTTATTGTATTTAAAATATATTTGAGGTTAAAATTTTAAAATTAACTATAGTAAGAGGAGAGAGTAAAAAAGAAAGTTGTGCTGTGCGACCGTCACACCAGATTTTTCTATAATTATATTGGTGAAGATTATATGACATTTTTTCCTTTAAATTTAGAATTTTAATAAAACCTTTCAGTGGCAATTAATAACACAAGTACGGTAGATACATCTGTCAACTGTATATTGAAATAAAAAAACTTGGCAGTTAATAAGTGAAGAAAAGAGTGGAGGGGGAAGGGGGGAGGCAAAGAGTAATTAATTCGCAGTCATTCATCACCGGAAAACAATGTCTCCAATCAAAACGGACCTTCTGGTCAATATTATTGATTGATTACATCCAAAAGGTGACTGGGGGGTGGTGGAGGGGGGAATCCTTTGTATTATGACGCTTAAAAAGAGGGGAAGAAAATTGCAATCGGAATAATTAGTGGATTGTTTATTTACAATTAATTTGATGTGGCCATCATAGATCGGAAAACACTAGTTAGGGTTACCACCGTTTCTTTTGCAAGTAAAGTACATTGGTGATTAAGGTTAAGGGGGTTCAGGAG
>JAKCPI010014743.1:0-48101 GCA_023213315.1 Euborellia annulipes | reverse complement strand
AAAAAAACACCCCATAAAAATCCGTCAAGTAGTTTAGGAGTGAATGCGATATAAAGGAAAATTTAAAATTAAATCTCACAATTAGAATTCGATAATTAATCATATAAATACCGAATCAACATTAAATTTGAATTTTCGTCAATATTATTATCCATACAAATACTCACATAATTAACACTTTTTTCTGCTTACGTCATCAATTCCCTTACGTCATATCTTGTTAATTTTTCTTTCTATAAATATTATTAAAAGAAATTCTTATACTTAATTTCAACTTGTTATTTGTAATGCATTAAATAAATAAATTTATTAACAATACGTTTAGAGGCTCAAGTCTCAGGTGGCTAGGTCCAAACAAATTCATAAAAACAAAACTTAAAAAATAATAATAATAATAATAATAAAAAATAGAAATGTATTCCAATTAACATACAACAATGAAACAAAAAGATTTAGAAAAAAATAACAAAACTCCAAAACTACTTAACGAATTTTGTTTACTATTATGGGGTGGTTTAATATTGAAAAACTCATTTGGGGATCTCAAAAAATAATTAATTATCTTTTATTTATTAATAAATAATTAAAATAAATTATCTTCAAGATTTAGAAAAAAAAAAAAAATAAAACTCCAAAACTACATGACGGATTTTTATGGGGATTTATAAAGGTCTTATTTAAAAACAATGACATAGAAGGGTCCACGGACATGCAGCTAGTCCTTAAATATTCAATTATAAATTTCTCGCTAATTCTACTTTTAAAAGGAAATGTGGTGATAAATTCGGAACGTATTATTTTAAATTCCCCTTGTCGACGTTTCGATAACTAAACGCCACCCGTCTTCAAAACAAGGGTTGTTAAAATAAATCGGTCTTTTTGCTGGACCACCATCAGGATTTAATCTCTGTAACAATTAAAGGAGGAGGAGAGAAATTTTTAACAACCCTTGTCCAGAAGAAGATTGACGTTTAGTCACCGAAACGTCGACAAGGGGAATAATTCGTTTTCGCCACAAGACAAGAAGGGAATCCAGAGGGTAGGGTCCATAAAAGTCCTTCAAATTTGAGTGACTAAAAATAAATTAGATCTTGAGATAATTTTTTAAGATAAGATATGAGGGAAATTATGTTCAATGAATTAAAAAAAAAAAAAACAATTAATTGATAATCTTGGTTTGAGATAAAATTGGGAATATAAACAAAGAGGTCAATGCAAAAAGAGCAGAACTCTTCCCTGCAACAACATGAGGACTTTGTTTGCGCTTCCGGCTCTTCTGCTCTTTGCTCAAGCATTTGTGGGTGAGTGATGATTAAAAAAAAAAAAAAAAAAGATTTTCTACTACGTAGGAGGCAGGCCTAATTAGTCACTAAGGACAAAAATTAAAATTAAAATATAAATATGTTTAATTAAAGAAAATTAATTGTGAGATTTAATTTGTGAATTTTTCTTTATATCGCATTTATTCCGAAACTATTTGACGGATTTTTATGGGGATTTATTTCAATGTCAAGGCTATTTTATTTATGAAAATTGAAATATCAACACTAGGTTATCTGTTTCAAAGACAGTGGCAAGGGAGAGGTGGGCAAATATTTTTTATTTTATTTATTTACAAATAGGTATCTCAAATTTGGCCAAAAGGTATTAATTTTTTACAGATATACCATATAAAATTAAAAAAGCCCTTAAGGGAGGAGGGGGCAAAATCCACCCATGCCCCCCCCCCTAAATGACGCTACTGTTCAAAGATTTATTAAAAATTAACATTTTTAACACTTAATGCACATTTCGACACTCATATGCTGAGTCTGGAAAATGACATATTGCCCGCATACTATATATTTCTCCAAATTTTATATTTTTACGTTTCAATGCAAAACCAGCTAAAATTTCAGTTTTATGTTTTGACATATTTTTTAGGAATTTTAACCAAAGTGCATTGCGGAAATAATCAAGGAGATAAAGCAGATATTCATTAATTTAATTGAAATTTTATTATAAATCAACGCTGATATTTCGGTACCATCAACAAAGCTTTTTTAATATCTTTTAAAATGCTAAAAAGAAACGTATTGATATTTTTTTTTTTTTATTGACACCCGCTTTGTTTGTGTCAATAGATGGGCATCCCTTTTTGAATCCGAATCGGAATTTATTGGCAAGACGCTCTCTGGACCCGAGGATTGTTGGCGGCCGCAAAGCCGAGGATGGCGAATTCCCTTATCAAGTCTCGTTAAGGATTTATGACCAGCACGCGTGTGGCGCATCCATCCTCGACGAGACGCACATCATCACCGCGGCGCACTGCCTTTTCAAGTAACACTTCACCCACCTTTTTCTTTAACTTCAAAACCATAAAATTTAATATAAATATGATTAATTATAGAATAATAATTGTGAGATTTAATTTCAAATTTTCCTTTTTATAACGCATCAACATTGAAACTAGTTAACGAATTTTCATGGACTTGATAAAATTTTTCTTTTTTTAAGAACTCTGTCAATGAAACTTGAAAACTTAGACACAATTTTTGTTGTTTTTTTGTTAATAACAATTATAATTAGAGTCCGGATTCCTATGCAATTGCATATTCTATTTGCTAATAGGTACATCACTGAAAACCAACTTTCTATCCGAATCATGCCCCCTTGGAGCTAGGGTTCAAATTCTATATTGCATATTTTTGCATATTTGGTCAATATTGCATAAAGTTGCATATTTAAAACTTTTTAGATATTTTAAATTTTTTTTCAGTAAAAGTTTCATTTTATTTTAATTTTTTAATTTTTTTTTTTCTAAAAACAAAAAAAAAAAAATTAAACGAAAAAAAAAAAATTTTAAATCCTTTTACTACTTTGTAAAAAATAAATAATTTTTATTCTTTATATCTTCTTTTAAGAAATAAATTTAGTTTTGCTAGAATTTTCGTTGGATGAATATCAAGTCAGTTGTGTTCATAGTTCGAAGTCAAAATAATTAAAGAAAAAAAATGCCAAAACAGGGGTCCTCGTTTGCTTCAAAAATTTCGCAATGGATTGCTCCCTATTTTTTTTTTTTTTTTTTTTTTTTTTAATTAAATTTAGTTTTTATTGTGAGACCATTTTTTTTTTTCTTTTAATCATTTCCTTCCAAAAATAAAACACCATTATTTTATATCAGTAGAAATCATGATTTACCTTTAATTTGAAGCCATTTACTTAATATTTTTGCCATAAATATATTGCATATTTGGCTGCATATTTTAATGCTTTTACTGCATATTATATGGCATATTTAGCGGTTTTTGTTGCATAAAAATCCGGGCTCTAATTATAATATAGTCTTTCAAACTACGCCTTCTCCTTTCAACCCCCTCTTCTAGCTTCTACATATAAAGCCGTGCTCTGTATGGAGTCACACTTAGGGTTGCCACCGTTTTTTTGCAATTAAAGTACTTTGAATATTAAAGGTAAGAAAATAAATAAAAAGTGTAAAAATAAAGTATTATTTATTTTTCCTTAGAATTATATTAAAAAACATGTTTGTAATGCTTTTTGCAAGTTTTACCAAATTATTTACATTGCTAAACAGTCGATATTTAAGTTAAAGTAAATAAGTAAATTATTTTTGATAAGGTTCAGAGACGTTTTGTTTCTTTTGTCGCGCTATCACAGAAAAAACTCTCTCAGTGAAGAATGCTGATGTGCCAGGAATAAACATTAAAAATAAAATTACTTTATTTTATACAAGTTTGGAAATCTATCATCAGATTTATTAATACTTGTTGCCATTTTTGAGCTGTTTTACGCAAAAACTTTTTTGAATCGCAGAAAAATCAAATCATGCGAATTAAAGTATTTTTGAGTACTTTATTGTTCTCGTAAATTTTAGAGAATAATTATCCGAAAAAATAACATACAATACTTTATTATAAAGTACGAGTGACAACCCTACACATCCTATACCTTTAAATTAGCTTTTATAGCAATTTCTATCTTCTGGCTAGAACTTTATAGTGATAGTGTTTTCTTTTGGGTGATAAGGCGAATATTATAACAGGCATGAAATAAAAAAAAAATCAGGTGTGATTTAACGCACAGCACGCATCATTCTCTTACATTTAGAAAATGAAAGTTGCAATTTATTATTCTGAACAACTTTTGTATAAAATTTTGTTTTATATCCACCTCTACTTTTGAAACAATGTAATGTGTTTTGTATACTCACATCATATTTCTGTGATTTTTTTTAGGAGATAAATTTCTCTTTCCTCTTTCGAATTATAGGAGAAAAACAAAAAAAAATAATACTAATTTTTGTTTCTTTGTAGTTTCTTTGGGAACCCCCAGCCAGTGTCGGCCTTGTCAATCCTAGCTGGCACCAACACACAAGCAACGCCTGGCTCGGATGCTCAACTCAGAGATCTCGCCTCGTATACCGTCCATGAAAATTACAAACCTGACGAGTACCATGATGACGTTGCAGTTTTAGTGGTACGGTAAGAATGGAATTAAAAAAAAAAAAAATATTACAAATAAAATTTATTTATTCCTTTATAGCTTAAATCGCCATTGGAATTAAACGATAAAGTACAACCGGTTAAACTGACTACAAGCGAGCCAAAGTCAGGCGATGTGTGTACAGTCAGTGGCTGGGGAGTTTTGGTAAGCAATTTTCTTATTACCTAAAATATATATCTTTTCTTTTATTACATATTCAAAATCTTGCCATTTTTCCTATTAAAATGATATAACACACTTATATCTAATTTTATAACAAAGATGATAAAAATCAATTATTTTGTTGAAGTGGAAAGCGTCATCCGCCATTAATCGAATAAACAAATTAATTTACAACAATCAATAATAATAATAAGAAAAGATTTAATTATTAGATATATTTAATTGATAAATTTTTTTAAAATTTAATTAATTATTATTATTATTAAAGACAATAATAAAAAATAATAATTTTTATTTTAAATTTAATATATAATTTTAAATTTAAATATATAAATATTTAATTATTTAAATATATAATAATAATATTATAATAAATAATTTTTGTTTTCTCCCCATTATTAATTTTTATTATTGTCTTTAATAATAATACTAATTAATTAAATTTTAAAAAATTTATCAATTAAGTATATCTATTAATTAAATCTTTTCTTATTATTATTATTATTTTATTAATGATTGTTGTAAATTTATTTGTTTATTTTATTAATGTCGGATGACGCTTTCCACTTCAACAAAATAATTATTTTTTAAACATCTTTACAACAAAATTAGATATAAGTGTGTTATATCATTTTAATAGGAAAAATGGCAAGATTTCGAATATGTATTCTTAATTAATTAGTCGCTAATATAATTTTCGGGCGAAAACGAAAAAAGTTTCTTTTTTTCTTTAATTTTTTCTTTATTTGTTTTAATTTAATTATAAATAATTAAATTTTCTCTTTTAGAATGAAGATAGCTGGGACGTTCCAAACGATCTCTACGCTGTCAATTTAACAATCGTCTCTAGAGACACTTGCGATGAATTATACGAAGTTGATGGCTACCCGGGAATTATTCAAAACGATATGATTTGTAGTTTACAAGACAATAAAGATTCATGTCAAGTGAGTAAGAAAGAAAACCAAAAAAACAAAAAAAAAATATGGAGTTAAAATCAAATTGTTGTTGTAGGGTGACAGCGGCGGTCCAATGGTCTGCAATCAAGTCCTTTCTGGTCTGGTCAGTTTCGGCGATGGATGTGCTCGGCCTCAAATACCTGGCGTTTACACAAACGTCGCCTACTTCCTTGATTGGGTCAACTCACACCTCTAAAGATCTGATTTTATTTATTTTTTTTTCAATAAAAACAAAAATTTCTGCTTATTTATTTTTTTTTTTATTCATAACTCCTAAACCAAAAAAAAAACCAAGGGTCCGGCGTAAGGTCCCATTGAAATCCTGATTAAAATTGTTTTTTTATAAATATGCGCCTTCAGCGGGTTTCGAAGCTAGTCAGGCCTTCTCTATAAATGGCACTTTTAACACCCATAGATATTTAATTGTCTTATATAAAATAACAAAAAATATGAAAAATAAAATTTAATATAAATCTAATTAATTATAGAATTCTAATTGTGGGATTTAAATTTTAATTTTTCCTTTATAATTCCATAACTCTGAAACTACTTGACGAATATTTATGGGCTTTTTTTAATGTTTAGAAAATAAGTCTTACGGCTTATGTTTTATTTTAAAAAAGATCTAAAAAATAAAAAAATAAAGTTTTTTTATTTATTTCCAACTGAAGTTTTTTTTTTTTTTTTTTTTTTTTTACATTTAGCTTAAAATATTTAACAAAAAATAAAAGTAAAAACCTTCAAAATATTAAAAAACCAAGAAAGGTAAAGATTAAAATTTTTAGAAAATCTGGTGTGACTGGTCGTACAACAATTGAAAGTTTTGTTCTGTGCTTGTCACATCATGGTCGTTTGATTATATAATTTTGACCCTCAAAACACTGAAAGCACATTAAATAAAAGAGTTGTTTTAATAAAAAGGTAGAGAGATGCCCTAGCAAAAATTAACAAACAAAAATAAAATAAAAAATAACTCTTAATTTTATGCTGTACACCCGGCGGGTGTTGAAGCTAGTTAGGGCCTTCTCTATGAGTAAATTATAAATGACACATAAACCCCATGGATATTTGTATAAAAAATAAAATTTAATATAAATCTAATTAATTATATAATTTTAATTGTGAGATTTAAATTTAAATTTTTCCTTTATAATTCCATAACTCTGAAACTACTCGACGGATATTTATGGGCTTTTTTTTAATGATTAAAAAATAAGACATACTGCTTAGGTTTTAATTTATAAACGATCTAAAAAATAAAAAATATGTTTTTTATTTATTTTCAGCTGCAAGGACTTTTTTTTTTACATTTCGCTTAAAATATTTTACAAAAAATAAAATGAAAAATCTTCAAAACAAAATTAAAACACCAAGAAGGTAAAAGATTAAAATTTATAAAAAAAATCTGGTGTGACTAATTGCACTGTTTTTTTTTCTGTGCTTGTTACATCTTGGTCGTAATAATTTACGAAATTTCTGCTTTTTTTTATTTAATCATAAAATCTACAAAGGCCCTAGGGGTATAAGAATGGTGAAAATGCCCTTGGAACATATTTCAATGATACATAGGGGATTTGTAGGTACTAATAAAATAATAAGATGCTGAAATGAAACTTTCAGATCGCTATCTCAAATGGTTTTTGAGAAAAACCAAAATATGTAAAAAATCAGAAAAACATTTTTTTCTCAGGAACGGCTGAATCGATTGATTTGAATTTTTGATATGTTTTGGGGGCTGATGGTACCTTCTAGGGAAAAAATCAAGACCTATATCGGATCATGACATCCTTGAAAAAAATGGCGTTTTTTGTTTAATTTTAATTTTTAACCATGATACAATTTTGGCACAAAAATGAAACAATTTTTTTTGAAATCCTCATTCAATTTCCTGTAAGTACATAAGTTCATAATTTCATAAAAAAAAGGTACGCCATAGTAGAAAAAAATAAAAACCATTTATTACTCATATATTGACTTTATATGTTTTGTGCTTTAATCTTGTTTTTTATTGCTTAAGCTTACACATATAATTTCATTTTATTCAAAATAACCAGTTTATATTCATAACATCAAAATTTTTTGCCTAAATCAAAAGTTAAAATTTTTAAATATCTATAATCATTAACTATAATGCTAACTATAAGATAGAAACAGTTTTTGATTAATGAATAATAAAAATAAAAACTAATATCAAAAAGATAAATCTACTATAGGTATAAATTACTCAGGGGCGTATATAAGGGGGAGGGCCGAGGGGGCCCGGACCCCTCCCCCCGAAATTTCCCAAACACATATACATATATAGGGATATACAGACATCAGCGCAAAAAATTTTTTCGCAGGATGAAAAACTTTGGTTCCGCAAAAGAAAAAATGTTCCGCAAAAAATTTCGTGTGGAAAAAAAGTTTATTTTCTTAAAAAAAAAATTTTTAGCAGAAAAATTTTTGAGTTCAGGCCCCCCCCTAAAAAAATTTCTATATACGCCCCTGAAATTACTATCCAATACGTATAAGACCATACTAACATACTTAAAGCTCAAGTACAGTCTCACCATATTAATAACAAAGTGTATAGATGTTTTATTAAATATAAAAAAAAATGCTAATGGACCTAAAGGCGTATTAAGACATAGCTGTGAGTGTGCGAATGGTCTTAGAACAATTGGATGTTGCTCTCACGTTGCTGCCATTGTTTATTATTTGTCATACGAAAGATATTTGACAAAAATATTGAGGCCCGCTGAAACATTGAGCAAATTATTTGATAAAGACAACGTTTCAACTGTGATTGAAGAAGACAGTGAGAAGACTGATTAAACGTGATTCTGCATTTTTTATTGTTGAAAGATTTATCTTTTTGATATTAGTTTTTATTTTTATTATTCGTTAATCAAAAACTGTTTCTATCTCATAGCATTTATAGTTAATGATTATAGATATTTAAAAATTTTAACTTTTGATTTAGGCAAAAAATTTTGATGTTATGAATATAAACTGGTTATTTTGAATAAAATGAAAATATATGTGCAAGCTTAAGCAATAAAAAACAAGATTAAAGCACAAAACAAATAAAGTCAATATATGAGTAATAAATGGTTTTTATTTTTTTCTACTATGGCGTACCTTTTTTTATGAATTTATGAAGTTATGAACTTACAGGAAATTGAATGAGGATTTCAAAAAAAATTGTTTCATTTTTGTGCCAAAATTGTATCATGGTTAAAAATTAAAATTAAACAAAAAACGCTATTTTTTTCAAGGATGTCATGATCCGATATAGGTCTTGATTTTTTCCCTAGAAGGTACCATCAGCTCCCAAAACATATCAAAAATTCAAATCAATCGATTCGGCCGTTCCTGAGAAAAAAATGTTTTTCTCATTTTTACATATTTTGGTTTTTCTCAAAAACCATTTGAGATAGCGATCTGAAACTTTCAGCATCTTATTATTTTATTAGTACCTACAAATCCCCTATGTATCATTGAAATATGTTCCAAGGGCATTTTCACCATTCTTATACCCCTAGGGCCTTTCACAGGAAGCTTCAAATTCTTTTTCCGATAAAAAAAAACATGTTAAAGACTTGTTAAATAAAAAAAGAATTTTGTTCTTTTGATAAATAAATGAGGAGAGATGAGATAAGATTAAATGAAAAAAGAAAGAAAGAAAAAAAAAGGATCAAATAGTCAGTTTAATTAAGTGCCTCTTTCTTCTTAGACACTCACTATGAAGAGAAAGTGCTTTGTCGTTTCTATATTCTTTGTCTTCATTTTGACAGGTAGGCGGGGTCATTACGGATATAATAATATTAATACAGAAAAATGATTTTTTTTTTTATTAATGTGTTATGTGCTTGTCACACCAATTTTTTTTTAAATTTGGTTAGACTCCTGGGCTTCTCAAAATAAATAAGATACACTTACAGTTTCGGTCATACTAATTATTTATGGCAGTAAAAGTACTATGCAATACAATAATTAAGAAAAATTACTAAATTTTGAACTTTTTTCAGTTTTTCGCATATATTTCATAAACTAAGCATATTCTGTGCACTATAGCTTAATACAGAGTTATAGAGAATTAAATTTGATAAAATTTGGTACATAAAACGAATTTGTCGACTCAATATTAACGGAGATACGGCCGGGTAAATTTTCTCAAAATTTCGTCTAACTTTGACCGGACGTATCTCGGTTAATATTGGATCTACACATTTGCTTTATGTACCGAATTTTAGCAAAATTAATGCTCTACAACTCTGTATTAAGCTATAGTACACAGAATATGCTTAGTTTATGAAATATAAGCAAAAACTGGAAAAAGTTCAAAAATTTTGAGATTTTTGCACCCCCCCTCCCTTCATACACACAAGCACAAGGTCCTCGAGGTCGAAGACTTAGGATAAACATTCCCCAAATAACCTGTAAATATTTAATTAAATTCGGAATATTTTCTCAAAACCATTATTATGTCAACTGGACGATCAACCAAATAAAAAAATTTTGGACAGTAATTGTTTTATTAATTATTGTACTACCTGTTCGAACACCTGCTAAACTAGAATAAACCTTCAAAGTAAATTAATTATATGGCCGTTTCTACGAAATAATAGACGAAAGGAACATATAAAATATAGCATATGGAAAAACATAACGTAAAGAAAATATTCTAATTTAGAACTTGAATATGGTAACTGACTGAAATTGATATTTCATGTGGTGAGGAGCTTCTAAAAACTGTGTAATGATAATGTGGGATATAGGTAGGGTTACTACCCATACTTTATAATAAAGTATTGCACGTTATTTCGGGTATACTTTACGAGACCAATAAAGTAATCAAAAATACTTTAGCTAAATATTTTTCGAGATCTATTATTTGAAAAAGATAATAGTATTCAAAATACCTCGATTCGGACTTTAACTGAGTCATAGATATATTTAACAAGACATGTGTGTTTTTTTTATTGATGAGGCCAAACATCTGGACTTTGCTGCTTACAGTAGTGTGTTAGAGCAGATCCAGATATCTGTCCCTCTACTGGTTAACCAAGCGGCGCATAGGTGGAAAATTTTTCTTTAAAGTTTTTCACCTATTCGTTACGAGTTAGTAACTTGCGCGACTAACTGCATATAAGGGGAAGTGAGTTTTATTGGTGCAGGTCGAGGGTCGGGTGGCCTGGTGCAATGGATAGCACGCCTATGCCCCGGAAAGGCGGAGATCCTGGGTTCGATTCCCAGGGGCCATGGGATGTTTGGCCTCATCAATAAAAAAAACACTCACATGTCTTGTTAAAAATACTTTATTTTGCATGATTTAGTTTTTCTGGGATTCCAAATAGTTTAAGCGTTTTTTGCTTAAAACGACACAAAAATGGCAGCAGGTATTTAATAAAACTGATGATAATTTTTCAAACTTGTATAAGGTAATTTCATTTTTAATGTCTATTCCTGGCACATCGGCATTCACAGAGTGTCTATTTCTGGCACATCGGCATTCTTAATTGCAAAAAAAAGATGGCAACCCTAGATATAGGCCATCTATTTCCCGGCCAGAAATTACTTTGGGGTCACCCAGAGTATACATCTGGACCTCATTGGGTCCCAAGGAGGCTTGCCCAATAGGGAAATCCCTATAAGGGCCTAATTAGAACCTAATAGGGAAATTCTCAGGAAAAATAAAACAACTTATAGTCAGTTTCACCCAATTAGGTTCTGTGTAGGACCTAAATGGGAAATAATTGTCCAATCTGGGCCAGACAGGACTTTGCGTGCCAGCCCAATGAGGACCCAATAGGTCACATTAAAATTTCTAGTCGGGTTATGGTGAGGAATGAAGAAGTCTATACTAGCAGGACACCCTCATTCCACATTTAATTAACACACCCATATTTGAATCGCTTGCTGCATAAAACCAACATGTCCATATTTGAAAATTTTTTAGGAGAGGCAAAAAAAAACATAATTAGAGGATTTTATATGATGAATTATGAAAAGTGAAGCCTTACTATTTGGTGGACAAGTGCATTTTATGCGTTAAACGATGTTTTGACCTATTTAAAACAATCTTCATCAAAAAACTGATTCATTTATGGAATAATTTTCTTTTTTTTTTTGTAGTCTACAGTGAAAATTCTAGAGCACCAAAAATAGTGGGCGGACGAGAGGCGAAGGAAGGGGAATTCCCTTTTCAGGTGTCCATCAGGAATCCCTATTCGCATGCATGTGGAGGCTCCATCTTGGACGAAATGCACGTACTCACGGCTGCGCATTGCTTTTACGAGTAAGGAACAATTCCAATTTTAATGTCTATTCCTGGCACATCAGCATTAACAGAGAGAGCTTTCTATTCCTTATCTCCAGCCCACCAGAATTCTTATTGGCACCAGAGAACTTCCGCATAATCGCCGGCACGAATCACCAAAGGAACCCCGAAGGAACAGAAGCGCAGATTAGGAATATAATCAAATATTTCATTCATGAAGAATATGATCCTGAACAATACTCTCATGATATTGCACTTTTGAGGGTAAAATCTCTCTATTTTAAATTAAATAACAATTCACTCAAATATGCGGAATCGTTCACCTTCAGCGGGTTTGGAAGCTAGTCAGGTCTTCTCTATAAATGTCACTTTTAACACCCATAAATATTTAATTGTCTTATATAAAATAACAAAATAAAATTAAATATAAATCTAATTAATTATAGAATTCTAATTGTGAGATTTAAATTTAAATTTTTCCTTTATAATTTCATAACTCTGAAACTACTAGACGAATATTTATGGGCTTTTTTTAATGTTTAGAAAATAAGTCTTACGGCTTAGATTTTAATTTTAAAATTAATCTAAAAAATATTTATTTATTTTCAGCTGCAGGGACATTTTTTTACATTTAGCCTAAAATATTTAAAACAAACATTCAAAAAATAAAAATTAAAACTCCAAGAAGGACAAGGATAAAATTTAAAAAAAAAAATCTGGTGTGACTGGTGGCACGATAATTGAAAATTGTGTTCTGCGCTTGTCTCATCATGGTCGTAATATTGATTATAAAATTTTGCCCTCAAAACACTGAAAATAAAAGGGCTGTTTTAATAAAAACTGGAGGGGCCTCACTCACCTGACTAGCAAAAATTAACAAGCATATTTTCTACAGTAGTCTCAATCACGTCACTATATTCATATAACATATAATTATTTTTATTTATTAATACATTTTCTTTTTGCACGTCTCAAATAATGAATTCGTCATAAAGGAAGCTAATTTCGTCACGCAAGAGTTTTAAATAAAATATAAAAATAGACAACGAAATTACAAAACTTTCCGTTCTTTTTTTTTTTACAGATCCAATCTGATAGTGTTTATATATTTATTTTAGTTGGAATCTCCACTTGAGTTGAATGAAAAATTAAAACCCATCAGAATCTCTGAAGAAGAAATTCCCGAAGGAATGCAATGCACCATCAGTGGATGGGGATTTATGGTTTGTTTGTTTTTGTTTAAATTTCTAAAAAAATATCGAAAAAAGATAAGTAAAAAAATTATGGAACTTTTATATTCAGAAAGTTGTGTGTTGTCACGTCAGAGTTTTTAAGTCGAATTGTTGTTTGTTTTTGTATTTATTTTTAAAATTAAAATATTTTTATCAAAGCTGGCGTGACAACATTTAGTTGTTAGAATTCTCAATAGATGGCAGGATGCAAATAGAGAGGATGAAATAGAATTTTAGTTGTTGGAATTCTCAATAGATGGCGGGATGCAAATAAAGAGTTGGACGGCGGAAATAGAATTTTAGTTGTTAGAATTCTCAATAGATGGCACTACGATCTCTTATATATTTATTAATATTAATATTACGTAGGCGTCATTTAAGAAGCGATTTTTGGTAATCCCGGCCAAAATCGCCATTTTGATTTTACAATTTCGTAAATAAACTTTGATGATATAAATTTGATTATTTCACTAAAAAATTACTTTTAAGTAAAAAAATGTATTTTTTTAAGAAAACAAAATTTGTTGTTACCATACTTTCCTTTGCGAGTAATACAGTAACTGATAAAGGAGGCCGAATGTAGGCCAAATATTGATAGATAAGAAAATTGATTGATAAGCGATTCTAGCGTTTTATTATACCTCAATTAAAGATTTCTTTTGCCCCATTCTTTTTTTTGTTTTAGAACGAGAATGAATATGTGGTCCCTGATGAGTTGTATGCAGTGAATTTAACGCACATTCCGCATCACGTGTGCGTGGATTTTTTTCAAAAGCATTATGGAGAGACTATTGAACGAGATATGACGTGCTTTTTACAAAATGGCAAAGGCATTTGTGATGTAAGCGAGAAAAGAATACTCGTAATTATTTGAGGGAAATGCCCGTTTGTATACCCCTGGTGCACCATCGTGCACGCATTCTATTGTTGAGAAGTGGGATGTTCTTAACCTCTCTACTACTCTACCCTCGATCTCCACGATTTCAATTTCACATAATTGATCAAATAAATATGATTAATTATAGAATTCTAATTGTGAGTTTTAATTTCTTATTTTCCTTTATAATGCATTTACTCTAAAACTACTGGACGGATTTTTATGGGGTTTTTGTCAATGTGTTGAGATTTTCACCAAGGGGAGAACTCATTTAGAGTAATTTTTTATTGTTTAATCAAAAAAAGTATCCAACACGCTAACTAAATCCCTTAATCTATCACGAAGGTCCTCCTAGTTGGATTTATATTTTTTTTTTTTATTTTTTATTTTTTAACCCACATTGTAAACGTGAAAATAATAAACATATCTCTGATTAAACTTATTCTTTGATAATCCAGCTTACGAGTCCAGACTGTACTCACCGTCAAAATCAACTCTAGAAGGTTAAAATTGTTAAAATGTTAATGTTTGTTATCACAACTAGCCTGAAGATGATCCCAATCTACGATCGAAACGTCGCTTTTGTTTTCATTTTGACTGAAAAAAGCTTTTCGATAACACTAACGATACATAAATATATTATACTAGCTCTGTAGCTTTACAGCTGAGTGCCGTTATATTGAGAAAAAGCCCCATAAAAATCCGTTAAGTAGTTTAGAGAATATGAATTAATTAAATCTCACAATTATTATTCTATAATTAATTAAATAAATATTAAATTTGAATTTTTAGTAATAATAGACTAATTTATAAAAAAATAATTAACTTTAAATTTATTTATTGTTAAAAATTTATTTTTTAAATTTTAATTAATTAATTTATTAATTTAGTTATTTTCTTCATCAACTCCTAGCCCTATTTCTGTATGTTTAGTGCATGTGTAATGTTTCCTAATTCCTAAATGTACGGATTTGTGACGTAGTCAAAACGCCCTCTTTTAATTAAAATATTTTTTTTTTTTTGTCATAGGGCGACAGCGGCGGGGGTTTAATTTGCAACAGCACCCTGGCAGGCATCGCCATTTTTAGCGAAGGCTGCGCTCGACCCGAGAGTCCCGATGTCTTTACAAGTGCTGCTTATTATGGCGCATGGATCAAAGAGAAAATGGCTACTCAAATTACAAACCTCTGAGTCTAGCTGATAATTGATTATCAAAGGAGAAAAATAAATTTTAAAATACTAACTGCATGGTCCACCTTCCACACGTTGAGTGAATCTTTTTGTTCGGATTTGTCTTTAAAAGAATATCGTATTTGTCTTATTATTATTAACGAGAAATTCATTTAATAAAGGATTATTTAATTTTTTAGAATTATTTTATTTCTATACACCCTAAAATGAGTTTTTCACAAAAATAAAATCTAGCCTTAAATCACTCTTGTGAAATTCTCTATACATTAAAAAAGACCCCATCAAAATTCGTCAAATAGTTTCGGAGTTAGTCCATTAAATAGAAAATCGTTCAAATTAAATCTCACAATTATTATTCTATAATTAATTATATAAAATATTAAATTTTATTTTTTTGTCATTTATATGAATAGAGATAATTGGCAATTAATTAATTTTTATTTATCAATAAGGAAAATTAGGCCCCAGAGCTTTTTAATGGGAAAATATATTTTCTAAAATTTTTGAGTCTGCCAAAATGGAAATTTAAGAACACCTATTTACTGAACTAACCTTTAGAAGTGTGCAAAACTTCATTAAGTCATGAATTTTAATTTTAAATAAAAAAATAAATGTTATTTTATGTCAATATGGTTCAATACGCGGACGATGTGTGTATATATACGTCATCTGGTTCTCTCGAAGAAAATAATCGCGTTCTTTCTGACACTGTAAACAAGGTATCCAGGTGGCTACTTTCTAATGGTCTTGAGATGGAGGAGAATAAGTCTAAGGTTGTGATTTTTACCAGGAAATATAGGCTTGATCTCCCCAATGAGATTTTCCTCGATGACAGAAAGTTTTCCGTCGTTACTAAAATAAGATTCCTGGGGTTGATTTTGGACTCTAAGCTCAGATGGAAAGATCATTTGGAGTTCCTAAGAAAAAGGTGTGAGTTAAAGTTCAACATTTTAAATATGGTTTGTAATTCGTGGTGGGGTGCTCATCCATCGTCGAGCCTAATGTTATATAGAGCGATAATAAGACCCCACTTAGACTATGGAGCCTTCTTGTTTGTTAATTCCCCGAAGTACATTGTTCGCAAGTTGGAGCAAATTCAATTCAGAGCTGTCAGGATCTGTTTAGGTGCTATGCAGTCGTCTCCAACTAATGCTCTTCTTACTGAAGCTAAAGAGATGCCTTTTAGACTGAGAGCACAATGGTTGGCTTCGCGTTTTCTCATCAGGAAGATAGCGATGAGTGACCATCTTTTACTGGAATCCATAAATAATGTACATGTTTCCAACGAAACTAATTTGATGGTGAAGAGCTTAAGAAGGCTGGAAGAGGACTATCCTAGATTTTATATCACGGAGGGTCATCTTCGTTTTTCCGTCAGCTACTCAGTATATACTCACCGGATTGAGACTAGTTTCTTGCCATTTAAGAAAGGGACCTTGTATATCAACGAGCTTTTCTTGGAGTATATCAATGCTCGTTTTCCTGACTCTGTGTTGATTTACACGGATGGTTCGAAGAAGGAAAATGCGCCTTTCGTAGGATGTGCGTACCTCATCCCTTCCCGTGCAGAGGTAGGAATGTTTAAACTTCCCAAAGAGTGCTCTGTATTTACTGCTGAGGCGGTCGCTATCTGGAAGGCCCTTCAGCATATTGAGGAGCTCTCCGGGTCATATGGTAGTTTTTTAATATGTACTGATTCTTACAGTGTAATCGAGGCCATAATTGGATTCCCGAATAGTAGAAACCCATCCTACCTAATTTTATCCATTATTGAGACCATTTTGAATCTTAAATTTAAAAATATTCAAGTTTCACTCCTTTGGGTTCCTGGCCATGCTGGTTTAGCAAACAACGAGAAGGTTGATACTCTAGCTAATGAAGCTATTGAAAATGGCGTTATTCTGGAGTTGGCTCTGCCTGTGTCGGATGTCTACGGTATTGTGAAGAAGAAGATCTACTCACAATGGAACTCGTTCTGGAGAGACTCAAGCGCAGTCAAGGGGTTGCATCTCTTCGAAATTCTGCCGAAGGTTCCACCCAAACCTTGGTTTGAGCACATATACCTTTTTAGGAGGTTAACCACGATGATCACTCGTCTCAGGATTGGACATTTTCCAACTCCTGCTCACCTTCATCGTATTGGTGTAACGGAATCACCGTTTTGTGAGTGTGATAACGTGACGGTGTGTGACATCAACCACATCTTTTTGAGTTGTGAGAAGAGCAGAGGGGTTCTTAAGGATTTTTACGGCTCCTCGCTTGTCGAGTTTCCAACGAATTTGATTATTTTATTATCTAGGTGTGACAAGAAGACAGACTTTTCATATTTAGTGTTAAAGCATATTTTAAGAATATGTAATGTGTGGAGTTTTTAACTTTTGAATTTTAGTTTTATTATTGTTAATAGTATTGATCAAGCTTTCATAATGTTGTTTGAAGATAATCATTGTAGGATCATGTGGACTATATATATATCTATGTTAGGGCTTGGTATTTTTAATTTTAGCTGGCCAAATGGTTAAATAATCCATTTAGGATTTTCCAGGGCCAAGAAATTAAGAGGAAAAAAAAAAAAAAAAAATCCTTTTTTTTTTTTTTTTTTTGAATAAAAACAATTATAAATTTAATCAAAATAAATTAAAGATAAAAGCCTTTGATTGATTTGAGAGTAAATTTCCCAAATTAAATAAATAAATAAAAATCTTAGAAGAAAACCTTAATATGAAATTAGTTTATTAATGGGAAATTTAATCTTAAGATTAGATAAGAGAAAAGAAAGAAAGAGAGAGAGCAGGTGTTTAAGATAAAAAGAATATAAAAGCACCAAATTTTTTGCTTGTTTTGCAATTTATTATTAGTTGATGCAAAGATCTGATTCCAAAATGGAGGCGAGCAAGTGCTGTCTCTTCTTCTTGCTGCTCGCACTTTCAAATTCACTCGTTTTTGCAGGTAAACAATTCTTTAACCAATAGGGGATAATTAGATTTTTTTATAAATGAATGAATTCTAAAAATAAAACCATTTTTTATACATTAAAAAAAAAAAACATCAAAATCCGTCCATTAGTTTCTGAGTTAATGCGTTATAAAGAAAAAGTTAAAATTAAATCTCACAACAGGAATTAAATAATTAATTATATTTATATTGAAATTTTAATTTTCTTATTTTTATCATTAATTAAATTTGTTAATTAATAAAACGTTTAATTGAGGAATCTCAGAAATAAATGGGCTATAAATGAACCTTACACGGTAATGGATTTTTTTTTAAATTTATAACCGTAAACAAATAAAAATTAGCACGCCTGGCAGTTGGGCTTTACTTTAATTTTCGCAAGCGATTTGGTTGCCTATCTCCCTAGGAGATAAATCCTTTAAATTTAAATAAAGAAAATTTAATACATATCATTAATTATAGAAAAATAACAGCGAGATTTATTTATTTTAATTCTTAATTCTCTTTAAGATATAACAACTCTGAAACCACTTAACGGATTCTTATGGGGTTTTTTCCAAAATGTAGAGAATTTTTTTCTCGTTACGGTGGAATAGAAATTATTTATTGGATGATGACTAATGATAAAAATAAATAAATCTTATCTATTTTTCTTTTTATCTTTATCCTTGCTGGGATTTCTGGGGCATCCAGTTAAATAAATTAAGTAGCTGTGACTTCATTTTACTTTCTCTCACCCTATTTATTTTCTTTGCGGACTGCCTGATAGCATAAGTCAATTATAAGGTGCTGTAGAAATAAAAATCAGTTTGCAGCTGATTTTTTAACCATCCCTTTCAGCTACTGAGGTCATTTAGGGATTTTATTTTTTCAATTTATTTTTATAAAATAAAATGTTAGTCCTGAATAAGAAACTCAAAACGCTACTCTATCCTCTTCGGTTATTGAATCTAACAATCATTTGATGGGCCAAACGCCCCATTTTTATATTTAAAATAATTAAATCTCCCAATAAATATTATATAATTAATGATATAAATTAAAATTGAATGTAATGAACTTTTTCAAGGTCACATCAGAGCACAGAGTCGAGCAATTAACAGAGCATTTGAGCTCTTACGAATGGAGCAGAGCAACAAAAAGATCGTTGGAGGTCGCAAAGCCTACGACGGCGAATTCCCCTATCAAGTTTCAATCAGGAATCCCCAAGCGCACGCCTGTGGCGGGTCAATCATCCATCAAAAGTACATCCTGACAGCTGCGCATTGCCTTTACAGGTAAATGGCACACAAACACAAGAATACAAAATTCTTCGTATTTCTCACCTCCTTTTCTTTTTTTCTTTTAGTCCATATAATGGGCAGTTATTGCCGCCAAGCAGTTTCAATATCGTCGCGGGAACGAATAACCAATACAACCCCGGACCGAATGCTCAATTGAAAAGCGTCTCCCAATATTTCATCCATGAACAGTACAATCCTTCAGGTTTTCCACATGACATCGCCATTTTAGTGGTAAGATAACGACGAAAAAAAAAAAAAAAACTTTTCGGATTCAAATCACACACTTCTTCAGGTCAAACAAATCATTTTTTTTTTTAATGCCATTTCAGAGCTATAGAGGTATAAGTCTCGCTTTTTCTAGTCCTTAACGAAGTTCTTAGAAGCTTTTTCTCGATCCTGTCAACATTTCGGTGGCTATACACCAGACGGCTCTGGTATGAATCGCCGAAAAAAACTCGCCGAAAAAATCTCGCCGAAAAAAACTCGCCGAAAATTTTCTCGCCGAAAAAAACTCGCCGAAAGGAAAAACTCGCCGAAAAAAAACTCGCCGAAAATTTTCTCGCCGAAAGGAAAATCTCGCCGAAAAAAAACTCGCCGAAAGGAAAAACTCGCCGAAAATTTTCTCGCCGAAAGGAAGAACTCGCCGAAAATTTTCTCGCCGAAAGGAAGAACTCGCCGAAAATTTTCTCGCCGAAAGGAAGAACTCGCCGAAAATTTTCTCGCCGAAAATATCTCGCCGAAAAAAAACTCACCGAAAGGAAAAAACTCGCCGAAAAAAAACTCGCCGAAACGAAGAACTCGCCGAAAATTTTCTCGCCGAAAGGAAGAACTCGCCGAAAATATTTTTTTTATTTTTTATTTTATAGTTTAATGTCTTTTTCGGCATCTAAGGCCATTTAGACCCCATCCCTATTTATTTCAAATGTTTGTTATCCAATTCAAGTGAAATAAATTTGTTTCGCTTTGGACAGGACACGAACTCGGGACCCCAGCCATGTGGTTATGAGATGCTAAACTCTTCTCTCTGAGCCACGGGTCACGGGCCTAGCCGAAAATAAATTCACAGACAAAAATAATTTTTTTTTTAAATAGAAACTTTTAGCAGCCGTAAAATAATGAAATTGGTTTTTATTTTTTTTAAATTTAATTCTTTTTGTTCAAAAGGAATTTTATTTAGTTGTGCGACAAATTTCGATGTTATAATTCCGAAGATCACATTGCATAGCTACGCCCATAGGCCGGGAGCAGGGGTGGATTAATGCAATTTTGTCGGGGGGGGGGGGCGTTTTTTTTTTTTATTTTTTTTATTTAAGGACTTTGTCGGCATCTAAGACCTCTTTCCTATTTATTTAAATTGATTGGTAACAAATTCAATTGAAATTAAAGCCCGGAAATCATTTCTTTAGATTACTAGTTTTTATAACTTTTTGAATTTCTTCTTCGGGGGGGGGGGGCGATCGCCCCCACCGCCCCCTTTAATCCGCCCCTGACCGGGGGGGGTAGATAGCCCCCTTCTGGCATCCTCTAGGAGGGGGCAGAGGGACGCAATATATCTACTTTTATTTCATCTTTTAAATTTAAATTCGGCGAGTTTTTTTTTTCGGCGAGTTTTTTTTCGGCGAGAAAATTTTCGGCGAGTTTTTTTTCGGCGAGATTTGTTCGGCGAGTTTGTTTTCGGCGAGAAAATTTTCGGCGAGTTTGTTTTCGGCGAGTTTGTTTTCGGCGAGATTTTCCTTTCGGCGAGTTTGTTTTCGGCGATAAAATTTTCGGCGAGTTTTTGCTTTCGGCGAGAAAAATTTCGGCGACTTTTTTTTCGGCGAGTTTTTTTTTTCGGCGAGTTTTTACTTTCGGCGAAAAAATTTTCGGCGAGTTTTTTTTCGGCGAGTTTTTTTTCGGCGACTTTTGTTTCGGCGAGAAAATTTTCGGCGAGTTATACCGCCCCCACACCAGACATAGGCAGTCACTAAACGTCATCTACTATAATATATATGAGAAATGAAAGTTAGATTTTAAATAAAATAATACAAAATTTCTAACAGCTGACGTTTCGGCTTTGGTCTGTTAGTTGTTATTATAAACATATATAATACATATATAATAGCAGCTCCGAAGATGGCCTTGATCAATGCCGAAACGTCAGCTGTTAGAAATATATTATTTATCTTCTAACTTTCATTCCTGATACAAATTCCACCAGCCATAAAATACCCTTATTCCACTATAATATAGATTTTCGATAACACTAACGATACATAAATATATTATACTAGTTTCGTAGCTTTACAGTAGAGTGCCGTTATATTGAGAAAAAGTCCCATAAAAATCCGTTAAGTAGTTTAGAGAATATGAATTAATTAAATCTCACAATTATTATTATACTAATAATTAAATAAATATTAAATTTTAATTGTCAGTAATAATAGACTAATTTATAAAAAAAAATAATTAACTATTAAATTCAATTAAAAATATATTGTCATATATTTATTTTTAAAATTTTAATTAATTTATTTTATTTGATTTTTCTACAACAAATTTTAGACAATAGTTTTGAATAAAATTTTTTGGGCAGACTACTTACTGATATCAAGTATTATAACACAAGTCATAGGACTAAGAGAGGGGAGGGGAGGGGGGCGTTAAAATTAATTGATTTGTTTGACCTGAGAAAGGAAGCGACCAAAAGATGAATGTCTCCTCCACTAAGACGTTTCATCAGTTGTTTATTTCTTTGTTATTTTCTTTTAGCTGGAGTCACCTTTGGCATTTAATGATAAAGTTGGAGCGATCGGATTGGGCGATACCGAGCCCACGCCTGGGAGCAGATGCCGTGTCAGTGGATGGGGATATTTGGTAAGAACAGACTCCACGCTCAAATTTCTCATCCCTTTCTTATTATTTTTGTTGACGTTTTACAGTCTGAGAACACCCCGATTACCCCTGATGAACTTTACACTGTGGATTTGACGAGCATTGCAAAAGAGACATGCAAAACGTTATTTGCGAATGGTGGATATCCAGGAGTGATCCAAGACGACATGGTCTGTTTATTGGATAGTGGAAAAGACGCCTGCGAGGTAAGATTTTTAATTTATAATCATAGGCTAACGAATCTAGAATTATCTTTCAAGAAATTGGAAAAATAAAAATAAATAAAATACAAAAAACCCAAATAAAAATCCGTCAAGTAGTTTCTGAGTTATAAACAAAAAGGGAATTAAAAATTAAAATAATTAAATCTCACAATTATTTTGCTATAATTAATTATATTTATATTAAATTTCAATTTTTATCATTTATTTTAATAAATAAAAATTAATTAATTAATACGCGTAATCATTATTAAAAGACAAAGAATATAAATATGTTCAGAAAATCATATTCAAAATCTGATACGAAGGAGATAACAAATTTCAATACAATTTAAAATAAAAATAAATTGAAATTCGTTGTTTATGACCTCATTAATTTTGCAATACAATTTCATAACAATGGATTTCTAATTAAATTAGTTTATTTTTTTTAATTAATTAAATAAAAATTTTGTGGGAATTAATTAGAATAAAAATAAATATAATTACAACAATGAAAAAAAAATCATAATAATGCTTTCCATTTTAACTAAAAATTAATTGATGACGAAGAGAGTAAATAAGAAAATAAAAAAAAAAAAACACTAAAGGGATGATATCCAAATGTTTTTGATCTTCAATTTGGGTCCTGAAGAAGGTGAAGATACGCTACCTAAACGTCAAAATTTTTTTTTTCGATCCCCTGATTTGTTTTGTTTTTTGTTCGCAGGGGGACAGTGGAGGCCCGATGGCATGTGAGGGTTCACTGAAAGGCGTGGTGAGTTTCGGCGACGGCTGCGCCCATGACCTCCCTGGCGTCTACGCCAGCGTTGCTTTCTACCTCAACTGGATTAAATCGAAAATCCCCATATAAATAGAACTAAAACTATCTATCTCATTTAACGAATACTCACACTCATTGAATTTAATAAAGAAATTTATTATCAAGTTTTTGTTTATTTATTTACTAGCCGCACCGCCTGCTTTTGTCCTTATGCACTTGTCGAAAAATACCTAAGACATAAAATTTATATCTTTAATAATTTGTATTTTTGTGTTAAATTTATTTAGAAATATAGAAATTTTTTGATAAATTACAAAGTATCTTTATTTTAAAATACAAATAATTTTTTTTTTTTTTTTCATCATCAAAATTTTGTTAATTTTCAAAAGATTACCATCTCGTTAATATTCAATTTTACTTTAACGGTCCATATATTTTTGTACTCCATGGCTCGGGTCAGTCTGCTATTCATTTCGTACATTTTGAATTATTGAGATTCCACATCCCTTTTGTAGGTATAATTATAAACTATACTTTAAGTAAACAATAAAGTATGCAAAAATACTTTATTTTGCAAGATTTGATTTTTATGGGATTCAAAAAAGTTTGATCGTAAGCATTTTTGCGTAAAACGGCACAAAATTGGCAACAAGTGTTTAAGGTGCGCGTCTCGGGGTGCTAATTTTGGGACTTTCCAGCGGCCACAATTTAGAAGCTATCGACCTCAAATTTTTTTTTAAATTAAAGCTATTTAAAATATCTACAACTTATAGAAGCCCTTTTTTTTGATTTTCGAAAAAATAAATTTTTTTTTTAGATTAATCGCATTAAATAAAAGATATTTTAAAAAAAGGAGCTCTATAAGTTGTAGATAATTAAATTAGTAATCATTGTGTTAAAAAATAATTAATTTTTTGCCTTTAATTAATTAGCTGGAAAGTCTAGAATGAAATGCAATTTGTCCCTTGTTTTCCTATGGGGAACACTAACGCCATCTCTTGCCGCCTAGAGGAACTCGGTAGTCAAAAGCTTTCTAACGACTTTTCGAGAAGCGCACCTTAATAAGCCTGAGGATAATTTTTCAAACTTGTATAAAGTAATTTCATTTTTAATGTCTTTTCCTGGCACATTGGCATTCACAGAAATAAAAAGTAGGTTTTTAAATATAATGCTAAAGAAAAATAAATGATACTTTATTTCAACACTATGTACCTTTTTTTCTTACCTTTAATCACCAATGTACTTTAATTGCAAAAGAAAAAAAAAGGTGACAAGCTAGTTGCATACCTTCAAGGCTTAAGCAGGTATTTAATAGTGATGTTCACTGTACAATGAACCACTTACCTGATCTCTGGGGTGAGGAGTTGAGCTCTGGCAAGGATGGCCCTCGCCTGGCCATGGCTGGCACCTCTCAATGCTTCATGATTCACGGAGACGAGCCAATCGCCGGGCACAATCCGAGAGTCCCGAGAGACGGCCCCACCTACGGCCACTGCAGCTACACGCAGACCGTTGAGAGCACGCTCTGCGGCCTCCAAAGAGACACCTGAAACAAAACAAACAAAAACTCAACCATTGCCGAAGAGTACTAATACTTTACTGAAGTACTTTTTCAGTTTTTTATGATTTTTTATTCAAATTCAAAAATCAATTATTTTTTTAGATACTCTTTAAAATGTATATTCTCATTTTGCCGTTGAAATCTTTTGAAGCATACTTTACTCTTGTACTTCATAGGAAAGATAGGAGAAATGGTCGCCATGGTAACGAAATATAAATACTTATAAATTTTACAACTTGAATTCTAATGTACTCTCGGAAACTAAATATACCTATGTCGTCACAAAAAAAAATCTGGTGGGACAAGCACAGAACACAACTTTTTTAATTACTGAAGGTAAGATGAAAGTTATGTGCTGTGCTTGTCACACCAGATTTGTAATATTTTCTCGAATAGTATTATTATTTCATAATCTAAATTCGAATGTTTATTTATGAAATGTGATGTGCTTAGTCATAACAAGTGATTTTTTTTTTTTTAATTTAAGTCGTCGCATAAGACGGGATGCGAGCTTCTGACCTTTAGCACAAGAAGCAAGAGTTCTACTATGTCGGAGGGGGTGCGGGTCACATTAATTAAAAAACTGGATTCTCTCTATTATATATTAATAGTGAATGTGTAAGAGAAAGTAAAAGAGTCGAAAGGGAAGAGATCGATGGTGCAATCTCGTGGCAAAACCCTCAACTAACTACATGTAGCAATCAAGTTAAGAAAAAGAAATTCAATAATGAAAGTAATATTTTTATGACGTCATCTCGGTATAAGAAATTCAATATTCGTCCTCTCTCCTGATATAAGTTATAATAAGCTATATATAACAGTCATATATAACCATTTTGGGTAAAATTCTCTTTTTTTAAAGTGAAACTTTATTTTGAACGACACAAATTTTTTCGTTTCTCTATCACCATGTCGCGTTACAAGCCGTCACGGGTGACGTCAAAGTCTGTGACGCTACAAGTCGTGACGACAAAATTAGGAAAGTTGAAATTTAATATATATGACGAATTATAAAAAAATAATTGTGAGATTTAATTTTTCAATTTTTAAATTGATAAATAATAATTTTAAAAATAATTTAAAATGATTCAAATAATAAATAAATATTTTTCTCAGTTTTTAATTTAACATACCCCAATTGATTTCCCATTATCATTCCCATTTTCCAATTATTAAATTAAGATTAAAAACGCGATTTTAATACCCTTAATTGAATAATTTTCTGTTAAAAGCCTACGATCCGAAAAAAGTTTCACTTGCATCGTGGTTTCATAAAACCACACAATGTTTTTTATTTTTGTATAATTTGACCAATTTGGAATTTAAGGTGTTAAGCCTAAAGTGACAAAAGCGCTATTTTATTTCCTTTAAGAACAATTATGACCTGAATATTTAGTAACGAAATATATAATAAGAAAAGACAATCTTATAATCATTTGCTATTTCATTATGACGTCAATGACGCTCTTTTAATCAGAATTGGAAAGATTATAATAAAATTTTATCGAAAAGAAAAGAAAATTATTTTAATTATTTGTATTTTTGTGTTAAAATTTAGAAATATAGAATAATATTTGATAAATTACAAAATATCTTTAAGATTATACTTTCTCTTATCTTAAAGTATTGGGTTCATGTCAAAGATTCGATGTCGATATGTTGAATATTATGGAATGCATATACATATGGAATTTCTCAAAATTCGCTCTAAAGATTTTGATTAAAATTAAAATCAATTATTTTTTAGATGCTCTTTATAATGTATATTCTCATTTTGCCCTTGAAATATTTTGTAGCACACTTTACTCTTGTACAGTGAGCGCCACAATTAAGTCCCCGCCTGTTAGTAAAGCTATCAGGCCTCAAGTATATGGTATGGAATATGGTAAATGGTGAAATAATTTTAAATTTGAAAACTTTTACCTTTTCGGTCATTGAAATTACGTACTTCACTGGTGGCTAAAGCTATCAGGTGGGGACTTAATTGTGGCGCTCACTGTACTTCATAGAGAAGATAGGAGAAATGGTTGCCAAGGTAACAAAATATAAATATTTCCCCATACTTATACATTTTTCAACTTGAATCGGCGGAAAGTAAATATATATCGACTCATAAAATCTGGTGCTACAAGCACAGAACACAACTTTCGATTACTGAAGGTAAGTATTTGAGAAAAAAAAGATTGCCTGTTGCAGATAGTTAAATAATAACACTTGTACTGCAGGCCAAATTAATTTCCAATATTTAGCCGACGTTTCTGGAGTCTAAACGCTTCCCTTCTTCAGGACTATTGTAGGGTAAATTGATTACCTGAAGAAGAGAGGCGTTAGACTCCGAAACGTCGGCTATATAGTGGAAATTAATTTTTGCCTGCAGTACAACAAGAGTTCTTATTTATTTTATTTAAATTGTAATTTTAATGATTTGTATTTGTTTGTGTTAAATTTATTTAAAAAATTACAAAATATCTTCGAAGATTTATTTAAAAATACAAAGTGTTTTTATTTTTCATCACCAGGGTAGATAAAATTTTCGCCACCTTTTGAATATTCACTTTTATCCAAAATGGTCCATACATTTTTGGATGCTGGATTTCACCCTTTTCTCGGGCTCTTAAATTTAATGAGAAAAGATGTAAAAAAATTAAATTTTATGACAGTCAGCCAATTATGGTTATAGCCTAGTGCTTTGAGTCGAATTGTTCAGCTGTTAGTTTAATAAGAGTTGATAATTTCATATTAATTTATAAATACGCCTGAAGATAGGCAACACTAAAGATTCATTTTTTACACTTTTTGACAAAATATGTGCTTGGATTGAGAATTTAATAGAGAATCGCTTGTTTGTTTATCATAATTAATTAATTCAAAAAGATTAACGTTTTTTTAAGACGTTATTTATTTAATAAAAGATTTTTAATCTCTTTGGAATATCAATCAACTCAAAATGGCATTGAATTTCTCGAATGACGTCATCGCCCTTCTCTTTAAACATGAATAGAGTAGATTAAATGACGTCATGATCATTTTTTTAACGTTAAAGGTATATTTTACACCTTTCTTCTAGGTGGATGACATCTAAAAGCCCATAAAATCTCTTGTTAATGGGGGAAATCATAAAACTTTATAATCGTTAATTTGCTTCACTTTTTTTATAACCCACCGCAAAGTGGGTAGCCCGCCTTTGGTGGGCTGGTGCTGCGATATCTCTATGAATAGATAAAGCGGGAAATTAATTTGAATTTTATTAACGTTGTAGTTCCAATCGTGCTTGTTAGATGGCGTGCACTTTTTAAGATCTTTCAAGTCAATGAAATTTTAATTTCATTAGTATACGTAAATAGAATGCGAGATTTTGTGGGAAATTCATTGCGTGGAAAATCATTCTATTTCGCAATGGCGTAATTAAAATTAGCCGAAACGTTTTGTTAAAGGAGTCTGTTTCATTAAATAGAGGCTACCTTTCTGGCTGCTGTCCTCCAAATCTCATTTATTCCTATCGGGATCTCCATTTATTTGCCCGAGGTGCTTTCGTGTACGAAGACACACCACCTCAAACCCAACCGACCTCTGGCCGTAGCCATCTACAAGCACCCCGCGAGGTTGCATTATTTCCTATCTCCAACTCCTCCCCCTTTTTTTTGTTTTTCGGCATCTTAGGCCATATAGACAGACTTCAAACATTAAGCCGGCCATTCACGATCGCTCCAAATGGATGTCATCCATTCACTACACAATATTCATTTGTTTTTTCCCACTCACGGTCAGTTTTTGGATGGAGCGATCGTGAATGGCCGCCGTAATACAAATATTTTAATTGCGATTCTGCCTCAGAATATCGCATATTTTTTCTCTCGATATACTCGTAAAAGTTGATATATAACAAAACGTCGATTTTTGTGGGATAGACTTTTTCCATTATATTCCTAATAATTATTGATTAATAATGGAAAATTTGATACTTTTTTAAACCTTTTCTAATTTAATTTTTTTTTTGTATTATTGCAAAGTGTTTTAAAAGTGTGCAAATATTAAATAGAAAAGTCAAATTATAAACTATTAATAACACTAGTCCACAAGGTTTTCTTCACAAGAATTCTGATTAGTGAATCTAGTACATTTTTACTTTCTTTTACGCTATTTTTTAGTGAATTCAGTTATGTAGTTAGAATTTTTCCATCAGGCACAGATTTAGATATTTTTTTTTTTTCTCTGGGGTCCGAACCCGCGACGTTTGGTATATGAGGTTAGCACGCTAACCTCTACATCAAGCCCCGAGGGCAGATTTAGATAATTATATAGAAAAAAAAAAAAAAAAAAAAAAAAAAAAAAAATAGAAAACGGCTCTTGAATTTTCAAGATTAACCCATGGGTTAAAAATAGAAACCGACCGAATATTTGGTTTCGGTTACGGTTTCGGCCAGTTTCGGCCAAAAATCATCAGCGATCTATCATAATTTAAATAAGCGAGTGCGTACTGTGGTCCAACAGTAGGGCGTGTTGAGCGTAAATCGACAAGATCCGTGGTGCAAATCCCGGCGGTACCTACATTTTTCGCTTATTTAAATTAATAAATACTTGGTTATATGTTTTTCATAATTACCTCATGGACCAACACATGATATATATAATTCTTTATTTATCAAAAATCATGGTTTCAGCCGTGGGTTTCGGTTTCGGCCAAAAAAGTAGCCGAAACTTGAGTCTTAAAAAAAAGGTCAAATGATTTGCACTTGAAGGAGAAAAAATTTTTGTCTCCCCTAAAAAAAAGGAGGGGAAAAAATTTCAAAAAAAAAAAAAAATATAAATTTTTTTATAGGAAATACAAGTTTCGGTTACGGTTTCGGCCGAAACTAAGGTTGAGGCCGAATATTCGGTTTCGATTGAAAATCTTGTTTCGGTCGGACCCTAGTTAAAAACTTAAAAATTCGATTTTTCTAAATTTTAAGACATTTACGGCACGTCTAAATTATTGGGCTCAAACTTTATACGTATTAAAACTATCTGTATATTTTTAAGGGGTGTCGTCTTAAAAAAATCTTGAAAATTCTAAATAAGAGCCCGTTTTAGATCACATTTTCTAATAAAATTTACTAGCCGCGAATCCCGCCGAAGGCGTCTAGCCAGGGGGACATAATGATAGCCTAAAACCACCCCAGGAAAATTCTCTACCACTCACTGGTTGAAAAAAATGAACTTATTTTTTTTTACAAGTATAAAGAAAGATATGAGATTCTAGAAATATTTTTTTTTAAATAATATTTAATAAGGATAGTGCCCGTGACCCGAGGATACATTAGCTTCTCGTGCTTTTTAATTCAATTGAAGTCTATTTTTTCGACCAGTGAGTGTACTGGTGTTTTTTCTTTGATGACGTTTTTGTTCATAATTTCGTTAATATTATGAATGAATGATTTTTAGAAAGCCAAAGAACTATAGAATATTGCAAATATATGTTTTTTTGCATTCAGGGATATTTAAAATTGTATTAGGGGTGACCAAAGCAAAAAAATCTTAAAAATTTCGATTTTTCTAAACTTTAAGCCGTTTGCGGCACGTCTAAATGACCTCCGATTGGGCTGAAACTTAAAATCTATATGTATTCTAACTATCTGCATAATTTGACGGGGTGTCGCGTTAGAAATAATTTGAAAATTCTAAATAAAAGCCGTTTTAGAGGACATTTTCTATTAAAATCTATTTTTTTAGAGGGTGGGGGGTTAAATAATAAAATCTTTTTCCCGCTCCTTTCCCGTCCCCTTCGATTTTATGATCCATCAAAGGGTAGCCTTTGTACCGGATTTTCTTTCTACTAATTTAATGAGTTTGCAAATCCCTTTGGGATTATAATTCTAAAGTTATGCTACCGTCGAAGTTTTTTTTTTCTTTTTTATTCGGTTGATTGAACCTCTCCTCATAAAGATGGATGGATCATCTCTCCAGCAGCAGAGAGAGCAGTTAAATGAGACTTTGATGGATTTGGCCTCTCTCTAGGCAACACACCGAGTGAAAATTGATATATTCAATTATAGCTAGCTAGCTCCCTCCAGCTAGTGTATTTTATTTGAACAAGAATTTAAAACTAAAATGGCATTTTAAAGAGTAAAAATAATTTTTAATGACGTTCTATTGTCATCATTCATCTATATTTAATTTATATATCAAAATTTATTAAATAATAATTGTGTGATTTAATTCTTTCAATTTTTAATTCTTGTATAAACTTTGCAACTAGTTTTTTAAACGAATTTTTATGGGCTTTTTTTTTTTTAATTTTAAAATTTCCTTGGAATTTAGGTTTTATTTATAAAAAAAAAAAATAAATTAAATAAATAAATGATAATAAATTAAAAAAATCTGGTGTGACTGGCGCACAGCACACAACTTTCTCTTACCTTCGGTAATCGAAAGTTGTGTTCTGTGCTTGTCACACCAGATTTTTCGTGTCGACATATATTTAGTTCCCGACAGTACGGAACAATTGCATTCACTATGTAAAATTTATAAGTATGGGAAAATATTTATATTTTGTTACCATGGGAACCATTTCTCCTCTTTTCTATGAAGTACAAGAGTAAAGTGGTCTTCAGAAGATTTCAATCGCAAAATGAGAATATACATTTTATAGAGAATCTAAAAAATAATTGATTTATGAATTAAAAAAAAAATCGTTGGAGCAAATTTTGAGAAAATCGAAAAAAACTGAAAAAGTACATCAGTAAAGTACTAGTACTCTTTGGCCGATTTTGTTCAAAAGCTTCGTGTCACGTCCCATGGGGGGTGCCTAACTTAAATATAAAATTTCAACTTCCTAGCTCTTTTCGTTCTTGAGATATTTTGTTCACAGACACACACACATACGCACACACAGACAGACAGACAGACCATGTCGCGAAAACCACTTTTTTGGATTCAGGGGATCTCAAAACGTGAAGATCCATCAAAATCTCGACATCGAATTTTTAGAGAAAGTAAAAAAATTGATATACCTTTACTTATAATCCTAAATGTAAACAACAACATTAATGATAAAGCAAGGTTTTCCGAACAGGGATGCGCGGGCTAGTCAAAGGGGAGGCGCGAATATTAGCCTCAGGGAACAATTTTCCAAATGATTGCTAGTTTTATAAATAAAATAATAAATAAAAAAATAAATATTTTTATATAAATTAAAAAAAAAAATTTGTATTATTTTTTTAAAATGGGGGGGGGGTGTCATACGATTAAGTGAGGCGTTGTAACATAAAGTCTGGAACCACTGTGATAAAAGAAACACAATTGCTTTTTATTGCTTGTTATTTGGATTCTGTGATATGCAGTGTAATTTTTTCTCCTTTATTTGAGATACTCATTCTTATTATTTTTATTTTGTACTGATATTTACTTATTTATTATTTTACTAGGTTTTTTATTTAATTTAATTCAATTTTTAGGCACTGCATTGTCTGGAAGGCGTTAATTTGATATAAATTTATATATTTTGTTCATTTTTTTGAATATACAGTTATTTTTGCAATCAGAGACCATTTAGACCCCCCCCATTTATTTATTAATAATGTGGAATATAATATAATTTGAATTTAGGACAAAAAACAGAGCAAAAAAAAAAAAAAACACCTAAAATCCGTCCAGTAGTTACAAAGTTAATATAAAAGCTTAAATCTCACAATTATTATTTGATAAATAATATATCAAATTTATTTAATGATTTATGGTCTGAAAAAGCCTAAAATTTAATTTTTTAATGTGTTCATTGATTTTTGATGGTGAAAGTCCATGTAATCATTTCTATTTTTGATATTTTAGTGAAATAAAATAACTTCCACTCACCAAGGGCCTCAACTCCTTTTTCGTATTTTGATGTCGATCTCAAGAGATGGTGGAAGTTGCATCGCTTCATCTTCAAATTCACTAACAGGCGACTCCAACTGAAACAGCAAAAAAATAACATATGCATATTTATATATCGTTTTAAAGCTGCCATTTTCCTGATTACAATGATATATAACACTTTTATTCAAACTAATTGGAAATTTATTAAAAAATCGATTATTTTCTTGAAGTGGAGAGCGTCGTCTGCCATTTTTTTTTTTTTTTTTTAATAAAATCACAACAATTGAATAAATTAATTAAAAATTTTTCTCACCTGTCCATCTCCAATTGGAATTGTTGATCCAGACTCCTGATCCTGGAGCGGAACATGATCCTGCAAAAAAAAAAAAGAAAATTGTTTTATATTTAAATATTTTCAACAAACTGTTGTATAAATTTTATAATTTTTATTTGAAATGGCAAATAGCTTTTGAGATATTTGACCCTAAATTGATGTTCAAATTTTTCTACTATTAACAAAGGGAGTGCATAGCCTTCATGTCACCGATTAGAACGAAAATTTTTTTTAACGTGTAGTACTTAAAGAAAAACAAATTCTGTTAAAGCGAGAGAACCGTTCGTCTAAAAAAAAAATGTTGAAAGATTTTTGCCAGCATGCCTTAAGCCGTTGTTAACAATAACATTTACAAAAACCGCGGTGGGTAGATCGTTAGCGTTCATTCTTTGTAAACACGAAATCTCGAGTTCGAATCTCACCGTGTGCAACTATTTTTTTTTTTGTGTAATTTATTTTTTTGGGTTTCTAAGAATATTTTTTAATATTAATAAATAAATAGTTTTTTTAATTTAATTTTTAACATGTTGCTCCATATATTTAAGAAAATTCGAATCGCTACCGATCTACCCACCGCGGCTTTTGTAAATGTTAATGTTAGCAACGGCTTAAGGAATGCTGGCAAAATATTTAAGAATGTTTTTTTTAGACGAACAGTTGAGTAGTGCGTTCTCTCGCTTTAACAGAATTTGTTTTTCTTTAAGTATTGCACATAAAAAAATTTTTGTTCAAATCGGTGACATGAAGGCTATGCACTCCCCTTGTAAGACAAATTTATTCAAAAATATTTTTTCTTAAAATTTGTATAAAATATAGATAAATATAAATTCAATTAATTTTAAAGAATAAATTTAGAAATACATTTTTGAGAAAGAATTAAGTAGACATTTTTAAGTAAAAATTTTGTTTAGATTCAAAATCAAAAGCAATTTTTTTTTTTTTTCGTTATTGTTGTGGCATATATGCTTTTTTTATATATTTTTTATTAAATAAAGTTTTGATTTAATGCAGACAGATAAGCAGGTAGAAAATTTGAATTTATTTGATTAAAGCTTATCTAAATTCGCCTTCTTAAGAAAACTTTACCTAAAACTTTTCGACT
Source organism: Euborellia annulipes (assembly GCA_023213315.1). NCBI lineage: Eukaryota > Metazoa > Arthropoda > Insecta > Dermaptera > Anisolabididae > Euborellia > Euborellia annulipes. The sequence goes on along the minus strand of JAKCPI010014743.1, from coordinate 13,989 downwards.
AGAACTCAAATTTGTTCTTAGTAGAGGTACAAATCTTGTTTGAAAAGAAAAATGCAAAATACTTGCTCTCTCTCTCGCTCTCAACGAGAAATAATAATAATATTAGAATCAATACGCGTGTGACGTCATTGGAGTTGTAAAAGAATTTCATTTTAATGAAAAAAAAAAAATATGAAAATTAATAAATATTTTATATGATTAATTATAGACTAATAATTGTGAGATTTAATTTCAAATTTTCCTTTATAACTTATGGGTAAAACTCAGAAACTATTTGACGAATTTTTATGGGGTATGTTTTTTTTTTTTTTTGATCGGTCTCGTTTTGTTGACCATATGACTTGCAAATTGACATTTTTGGGGTTTGTTATTTGCCACAGCGGCTGAGTAAAAACGTACTGTTGTTTGTTGGGCCTAGGGATGTGGTATCGAAAAAAGTACCGATACTTGTACTTGGTATCATATCGAAAGAAAAGTATCGATACCAGAATGTATCGGAAGACAAGTATCGATACTAGTAAGTATCGAGTATTTCATAAGTTTGAGTATTTTTTGAAAATCTTTTTGGCATCTTAGGCCGTTTATTCTTTAAACGAAATACTTATTAATAAAAGAATTTGATTTTCGGTTTAACTGTGGTTTATTTGTAAAAATAACAACGTTTCTACAACTCATTCTGTGCCCTTCTTCAGGTTCAAATCAGTTGAGATTACAAAAGTTGTTAAATCTTTGACAATCTCGTTTGAATTTGAATGTTTTTTTAATTAATTCAAATGAGATTGTCATAGATGTAACAACTTTTGTAATCTTAACTGATTTGTACTTGAAGAAGGTCATATTGAGGTTCAGGCATTATTATTTATACATTTTGGTAATCAAATGAGTATTATAGAAAACTCTTAAATAAAAAATTATAAAAATTGTTATATGAATAATTAAATTTTTACTTTTTTCCCTTAGAAAGATCGGGATGGGACTAGGTCTATATGGCCTAGAATGCCAAAAGGAACTAAAAAAACAAACTATATTTGAATGAGTGCTTTTCATTCGATACCGGCAATCAAGTACTCATATGAGTAAAGTATCGAAAAAAAAGTATCGATACTTTTTTCGTATCCCAACTTGGACCCCTTCTGATGATGCGATGGGGGAAACTTAACTTACATACGAGTATCGTACGGTATATTATATACAGAGTGTTTCAGAAATATGTGCCTGTTTACCACTCTCTAAATAAATTAGAAACAATTTTCATTTTGTTTTTATCTCCAGAATGGTTTTCTGGTGAAATTTGGTATATGCCTTCTTTTCCTGGACAAACCCACCAAAGGGGGGCCCCTCCCCTTTTACACCCTTTATAAAAGATTCTAATCCACAAATAAAAAGTGAAAAATGATTTCAAGCGAATTATTTTATTTTGCAACTCGCCCCGGAGGCTTTTGTTTTTATATCTCAAAGAATTTCTTTGTCGTTTGTTTGTTTGTATTAGACATTAAATACACCTTGAAACAATAAAATATAAATTCTCTCTTTTGCGTGTTGTTGATGACATTAATGCACACAAGAATGAAATCCATTTTAAATTTAATTTATAACGACCAAGCACGTAATTGAATAATAAATTTAATTACCTCTTCTCTTTTTTTGAGGCCAAGTCTTTTAAGCAAAATTACAAATTCAGTTTATTCCATAAAGTGAGTAGTTTTAATTTTACAATAACCGAAACGTTGCTGCTTTCTGATTGCTGCTTTCACCCATCGATTAGTATTCCTTGCTTTAATTCACTTTATTTTCTAAGTTCTTTCCCTTTTTAGATTTCATACTTAACAGGCTGTGGCGGATCCAGAGGAGCTTCTCGGGGGGGGGGGGGGGGGGGGTAATTACCCTCTTTAATTCCCCTTGTACGGTATCCGCCCTTGTGGACAGCTTGGAATATTACAATTATATTTATTGAAATCAAATTTTATTTATAATCTTTAAATTATTAAAACATTAATTATTTTAAAGAGACATTTAAGACGCTAACTAGGGGGTATTTGATGCAGTTGGAGGCGCCAAAGTTAAATCCCACCCATGTTAGTATTTCATTGTTTTTATTAACTTTAAAAACTTTATTTGAAAATTTCTAAGTTTCCATTCAAAAATATATAATTTTTATATTGATATTTTTTAAAAACAATAAAATAATCACAAGTAGTGGGTGGGACTTAAAATTGTCCCTCACTTAAGGGCGGATACAAGGGGACGTAAAGGGGGTAATTACCCCCCCCCCCCGAGACTTGAAAAAAATACTTTTTAATGTAAAATTTTAAAAATTAATACTTAAAAATTTGATTTGTATTTATATTCTGGCAAACAAGTACAAAATGCGCCTTTAAATTACCGAAATTAAGAAAAAATTGTGTATTGTGCGACCAGTCACACCAGATTACCCCCCCTCCCAAGAAACACCTCTGGGTCCGCCCTTGCCCTCACTGTACGTTAGCTTCCTAAAATCACCCTCGTAAAATTCTCTATAGATTAAAAAAAAGACCCCATCAAAATTCGTCAAGTAGTTTCAGAATTAATGCAAGGAAAAGGAAAAATAAATTTAAAATCTCACAATTAGAATTCTATAATTAATCATATAAAATATTAAATTTTAATTGAATAGAGAATTTTAAAGATTTAAATAATGTCACATTTAAATATCAAAGAATACATCATTTCGTATTTTAATTCCTGCCATTTTTCAATAAAATAAAAAAAAGGGAGAGAGGGAAGTGTTTGAATAGTTGTCGCTTCAATAAACACTCAAAGAAAAGAAAAGAAAAGAATTCCAGTCAGAATCTGAGTCAGTCAGTCAGTCAGCCTCCATGTAGTAGCTACTCCATATACGGCGAGTATGGGGGTGGGGGTGGGGGCGGGGGTGGGGGCGGGTAGGCATTCTCGCTTTTCAACCTCTGTCCTTTTCCTTTCTTCTTTCTCCCTTTTATTATCGATTCATTGTTCGAATTTAAATAAAAAAATAACAACAAAGCAAGTATTTTTCAATTAAATGAATGAAAAGGAAATTTATTTTTTTTAATATTAGGAATATTCTGAATTAACTTCTTCTGATTTGGACCATAAAAAAATATGTTTTATGCTAACCATGCTGTGTATTATAATACACAGCATGGCTGCCCCATAAATAGATATATCTATTTATGGGGCAGCCCGAGCCCAAGTTGAGAAGTAGAAGTAGAACTTTTACACTTTAGAATAGTGGTTTCCAACCGGTGTGCCGCGGCACCTAAGGGTGCCGCGAGAATGCCTAAGGGGTGCCGCGAGATATTTAGATGAAAAAAAAATAAAAATAAAGAGCCGGAAAAAATAAAGTTTTGCCAAAAAAAGGTCAAATGAATAAAATTGTAGCGGCAAAATTTATCTTCTGGCCATTTATGGTTTGATATTATTTATGGGAAGAGTGATCAAGATGTTTTTTCAAATGTTATCAATTGGAAATTATGAGAATGTTGTATGATAGATAAAAAGACAAAAAAAATAAATAATAAAATTGATTCTATATATAAGGATTGCGAATAGCAGCCAGGAAAAAATCAAATCAGACAAAAAATTAGATCAATTTTTATCAGATTTATTTGATCGTCGAAAATATCTCCATCTTTATTTGATTGACGATTGATTGTCCTGAGGAAGGGCGCGACTGGGGTCCGAAACGTCGACGATAAAATAAATCTGATAAAAATTGATCTAATTTTTTGTCTGATTTGATTTTTTCCTGGCTGCTATTCGCAATCCTTATCAAATTAAACAGCCATTTTCTCCATCATCTTTATTCTATATTAAGAAAGTAATAATAATAATTTCTTTATTAAAGATAAGTTGAATGAATAATGAGGATATTTTTTTTTTAACAATTTAATTTTTTAATCTTTATATGTTAGAATGTAATCAAAAGAAGATGTCGGAAAAATTTAGCTTTGCCAAAAAAAAAAGGTCAAATGATTTTCACGCAAGAGGAAAAAGATTTTCCCCAGGGCGGAAAAAATTTCGTTTTGATAGGGGAAAAAAAAGGAATTGAAGTGTTTAATATTATTCCCAACGCACCTTTGGAGTGCCGTGGACTTCAAAAGGTTGGGAAACGCTGCTTTAGAAGATCAATTGCAATTAAACTTTTAACATTTGCAAAAAAAAAAATCAAAATGTCAAGAAAATTATAATTCTTCCGGACCATCAAATTCACTAAAAAATAAAATTTCAAAAGGATATTCTCTAGTTAACAGTAGCGTATCCTGGTGGAGGCGAAGGGGGGCCCCGCCCCAGGCGCATCAAGCCTTTGGCGCCCCTCACGCATCCGACCTTCCGGCTTTTTACCTAAATCTCGGGCTCTTTTTTTTGAAATTTCATAATAAATTCATTATATATCAAAAATCCGGAGAATAATTACACAAAAAAAGCTCGAAAAACGGCGCCCCAGTTGAGCTTCGCCCCCTCCGCTCTCAAAGGCTAGTTATAACATGTTAATTAACATCAATAAATGGGTATTAAAAATTAAAGTAATAACATCAACGTTAAAAAAAAAATGCTATTCTCTAAACCAAGTTTTAACAGCGACGTTAACATTTTGCTTTTATTTCAATGCTGTCATAATTTTACTTTTTAGGTAGAAGACACTATTTTTATGCATTAAATACTGCGTTAAAATATTATAGGCCCCCTTAGATATGACATTAATTTTTAACACTATTGACTAAATGTTAACGCTTAGGCTTTAAAGATTTTGTCAAAATTCACTCCAACCTGATTTTGATTAAAATTCAAAAATTGTTAGACTAGCCTGCCATCTATTACAAGAATGCTGAACTAATTTGACAGTTAATTTTTAAATAAATGATCTAAACTTACTTTAAATTTTTCTTAATTAATATGGGATTAATTAAATTCATTTTTAAATTTAAAAAAATATTTAAAATTATTGGGACAGATTGTTTTCTGTATTTAGTTGATAACAAAAAAAAATTAATTTTCATAATTTTTTAATAAACCATTAAAAAAATTATAACTTTCTGTTAATCCCTTATGAATTTAATTCATTAAAAAAAAAAAAAACTTCATCGAAAAATTTCTTTTAATGGGTCGTTTTGATAACTTACCTACCCCAACATTAAAATAGCCTCCCTATGGGGAAATACATGGTGTTTGTCCTTCAGCATTAAAATAGCTGAAGGACAAACACCATGTATTTCCCCATAGGGAGGCTATTTTAATGTTGGAGTAGGTAAGTTATCAAAACGACCCATACTCTAGTTTTTTTTTTAAGTTCGTTTAGTCGCCCCCCCCCCCCACTCCCCTTTAAATCACTTTAAAATTAATTGATTTTTAAGATTTCACTATGAAGGAGGCGCCCGCCCAAAGTGGGTTGCGTAGCTAGTAATATAAATTCAAAATTAGTTTACTAAATGAGAGATTTACCTTTTTTTTTTTTTTTTTTATTTCAATCATCATTCTATTATAATTTCTTTTTTTAATATATACTGAATAATTATGACAAACACACATAAATTGAAATTAACGTGCATTTCCCAAAAATAATATTTACAGTTATATTTATTCTCTGACAAATCAATAATTTCCATTTTAATATAATAATTTCGTTAGAGGATATTTTTGTTTTTTAATCTCTTACATTTTATAATAGATTATTATTATGTAATGCTTTCATTTTAGATCACAGAGCAGCGTTAAATGAATTGAATTTAATGCAAAAAAAATTGTAATATTTATTGGATTGACAACAACTAGGCAGTGGAGGATCCAGAGGTGTTTCTCGGGGGGGGGGGGTAATCTGGTGGGACTGGTCGCACAGCACAAGGCGCATTCTGTACTTGTTTGCCAAAATATAAATATAAATCAAATTTTTAAAATTAATTTTTAAAATTTTACATTAAAAATACATTCTCTCAGGGGGGGGGTAATTACCCCCTTTACCCCCCCCCCCCCTTGTATCCGCCCTTGCAACTAGGATTGTCACCTGTACTTTATAATAAATTATTGAACACTATTTCGGGTATTTATAGTCTATACTTTAAGAGTACAATAAAGTATACAAAAAATTCTTTATTTCGCATGATTTGATTTTTTTTGGGATTCAAAAAAATTGGTCCTAAGCATTTTTGCGTAAAAGGTGAATTTTCTACTGCACAAAAATGGCAGCAAGTATTTAATAAGACTGATGAATCCAAATCAAATTTGTATAAAGTAATTTCATTTTTAATGTCAATTCCTGGCACATCGGCATTCACAGAGAGCAGCGTTTTTCCAAAATGTGAGGCGCGTCTCCCTAGGGGGGCGCGTACTAGTCTAAGGGGAGGCGCGAATATCAGCCACAGCGAGCAATTTTCCAAACTCAGCCAAAATTATTTCTTTTATTGTAACGTTTCGGCCTTCTTAAGAGCCGGAGGCGAGAATAAATGAAATTTTAATTTCAAAATTAAAATTGTTATTTTTCATTCAAAATTTTTACCTCCAGCCCTGAATTTTGAATGAAAAATGACAATTTTAATTTTGAAATTAAAATTTCATTTATTCTCGCCTCCGGCTCTTAAGAAGGCCGAAACGTCATAATAATTTTGGCTGCATATGACTAGAAATTTTTCTAAATCTAAATATTTTTCGATGGGATGTTTGGCCTAATCAATAAAGAACACTCACATGTCTTGTTAAATAGAAATTTTTCTTTTTTAACTCCGCTTTAATATAAATTTATATTTTTTTAGCATTAAAAATGTTTGTTTTTGTATTATTTTACAAAATGCGGGAGGTGGGGGGGGGGGGAGGCGTCATATAATTAAATATTTTTAAGGGAGGCGTTGTAACAGAAAGTTTGGGAAACAATGACATAGAGTATCTATTCCTGGCACATCGGCATTCACAGAGATTTTTCTGTGATAGCGAGAGGACTGTAAGGGTGCTGTGCAATTGTTTAGCAATGATAATAATTAGATAAAAGTTGCAAAAACTCCTATACCAAACGTCGTGGGTTCGGACCCCAGGCAGTCCGATGATTTTATTTAAGCCATTTGGATACCAGATGGCTTAAATAGAAATGCCTCAACCCACAATAGATATATTCTCTACAACGGTTATCGTCAAAGTCTTATATGGCCTAAGTTGCCGAAAAGACTGTATGAATGTGTGTGTGAATGTGAGTGTGAATGAGAAAAAGTGTGAATGTTTTTTATAAAAAAAAAAAAAAAAGTTGCAAAAAGCAATGAAAAATATATTCTTAAATATAATGCTAAAGAAAAATAAATGATACTTTTTTTCTCTGAAGGGGCCTCGGGAGTGAAGGTGTTACGCATGTTTTTCCCGCTAAGATGGCGTTGTGGGTCATAAAAAGTATGCCCAAATATCAAGTAATTCAAAAATGTGCCAAGAGATGTCGAAATGGTAGATAATAATATTTAATGCATTTGGTTGATTTTCATTGATCTTTTAACAATAAATTCTTTATAAATGTTATTATATATTACGTATCTTTTATAAAAGCATAAAAATATATAAATATAGGCCATTAGGCGATCGGCTGTTAGACTAGCCTGCCATCTATTGCAAGAATGCTGAACTAATTAGATAGTTGATTTTTAAATAAATCATCTAAGCTTATTTTAAAAATTTCTTAATTAATATGTGATTAATAATAACAATAAATTCATTTTTAAATTTAAAAAAAAATTAAAGATTATCGGGACAGATTGTTTTTTTGTATTTGCTTGATAATAAAAAGATTAATTACGATAATTTTTTAATAAGTCCTTAAAATAATTATAGCTCGATGTCCCAATAATCTCTTATGAATTTAATTAATTTAAAAAAAAAACCTCATTGAAAAATTCCTTATAATAGACTAGTTTTTTTTTTTAAAGTACGTTTAGACTAGACATGGGTCGATACGCGATTTTGCTGTACCAGATACTCGCTGTTACAGGTACTTGTTCGTACCCGATATTTTTACCAGATATTTTTGTACCCGATACAGATTTGACTCAGCAACGCTAACTTCACATAAATACAAGTAACTTGAAAAAGAATAAACATGAAACTATTAAAATATACTTTAGTAATATACAAGGTGTACTTTTATTTTAAAAATTGTATTTATAATTTAAAAAAATAATTTTTCAAAGTCAAATAAATAAAGAGTACCCCAAATGAAATGTCATTTTACTAGAGACTAAATTAACAATTTTCAAAGTTTTTTTCCCTGTATTTATAAATATTCTTGACTTGAAAAATCCAAAACTCATAATTATTCATTACTAAAGAGTTTTCCAAACTGACTGAACTGACATTTTAATGTCTCTAAATTTAAAATGTCATGTTATATACTGCACTAGAAAAATGATTAACAAATTTCTTTACTAGCGAAAGAAATTTAATTTATTGAAGTTCATTATGTTTTTAAATTCACAGTTACTTGTATTTTTACTTTTTTAATTAATGTTTTTAAATAAAAAAATAGTTTCAAAGTAAAAAAAGATAACTTATTTATTAAAAAAAGATTTTTTTTTCATTTCTCCTCTCTTTCTTAAATTAAAGAAAAGAGAAATAATATATTAGTAATAATTAGATTTGTATTTAATTATTATAGGGCCTAGTGAGAAAAGTAGAGTAAAAAATGTAAAAATGGATTCTGAATGACGTTCGAAAAGCGCGCCAGAGCTAGCGAAATTGCCCTGTCAGGAGAGAAGAGACGGGGCGGGGCGGGGGGCGTCGCGAGTTGAGGGTCGCAAGAGAGAAGGAATGAGAGAACAGGCGAAACGAAAACTGTATCGGGTAAAGACGCTCTAAAGTGAAAAGAAAGTATTTGATCAATGCGCAAGCGCGAGAAACCCAGTACGAGTCTAGTGGAGTGTGCCTGAGTAGCTGTTACCCAAATACCTGATATTTTTTGCTCGCACTCATTATGACTATCTGTTACTTTTTCATACCTGATACAAAATATCAGATTGATACAGTATCACCCATGTCTAGTTTAGACGTCGCTCCTGAACCCCCTTAACCTTAATCACCAATGTACTTTACTTGCAAAAGAAACGGTGGTAACCCTAACTAGTGTTTTCCGATCTATGATGGCCACATCAAATTGTAAATAAACAATCCACTAATTATTCCGATTGCAATTTTCTTCCCCTCTTTTTAAGCGTCCTAATACAAAGGATTCCCCCCCCCCCCACCACCCCCCAGTCACCTTTTGGATGTAATCAATCAATAATATTGACCAGAAGGTCCGTTTTGATTGGAGACATTGTTTTCCGGTGATGAATGACTGCGAATTAATTACTCTTTGCCTCCCCCTTCCCCCTCCACTCTTTTCTTCACTTATTAACTGCCAAGTTTTATTTCAATATACAGTTGACAGATGTATCTACCGTTCTTGTGTTATTAATTACACTCTTGAAAGGTTTTATTAAAATTTAAATTTAAAGAAAAAAATGTCAAGAGCACCTTCACCAGTATAATTATAGAAAAATCTGGTGTGACGGTCGCACAGCACACAACTTTCTTTTTTACTCTCCTCTTACTATAGTTAATTTTTAAAATTTTAACCTCATATTATATTTTAAATACATAAAGAAGCCTAAATAAATACAAAATTTCATAAGAATTGGAAAATAAATGTGTCAAAGGTTAAGGGCACCCCCCCCCTTTGAATCGAAATTAACATGCAAATCCCCAAATGGGGATTTACATTGGCTCTGTCGAAGAAAGAGCCGAAAAATAATTGATTTATGAATTTTATTCAAAATCCTTGGAACCTTTGAGAAAAAAAAAAAAAAAAAAATCATGGTGTGGTTTTATGAAACCACGATGCAAGTGAAACTTTTTTCCGGATCGTAGGCGTTTAACTGAAAATTATTCAATTAAGGGTATTAAAATCGCGTTTTTAATCTTAACTTAATAATTGGAAAATGGGAAATCAATAGAGGCAAGTTAAAAACTGAGAGCAATGTTTATTTAGTAATTGAATATTTGTAATATTTTAAATTATTTTAAAAATTATATTTATCAATTTAAAAATTGAATAATTAAATCTCACAATTATTTTTTTATAATTCGTCATATATATTAAATTTCAACTTTCCTATATTTGTCGTCATGACTTGTGACGTCATAAATTGTAGCGTCACGGCCTTTGACGTCACGGCTTGTAACGCGACATGGTGATAGAGAAACAAAGAAATTTGTGTCGATCAAAATAAAGTTTCACTTAAAAAAAAAAAAATGAAAAAGTACATTAGTAAACTACTAGTTAGTATTCTTTGGCCGATTGTATTGAAATCCCTTGAAAGGCTTGCAACATGAATATACTTAGCTTAAGTATATAAAATTTGAGTATCAAAGGATTTTTCGTTTCAGAGTAATTCCTGCCTGGCCTAGCTCGGGCAGCTCGTGAACGTATTTGACAAATAGAAAAAACCAAACCCCAGAGGCAAATTTTATTGCGCCCTGTCCTCAATGAAACAAAAAAGAATTTTATTTTTTTTTTTTGTCAAGTCGACGTTTCGGTCACAAATTATGACCTTCTTGAAAATTGTCAAAAAAACAAATTATTTCATTTATTGGACCTCTTGGCTGACGTTTCAGTCTTGGTCAAGACCGTCAGCCAATAAATGAAATAATTTTAGCTGCTATTCTTTCTTTTACCTATTAAAGATTATCCAGCTATAAAATCCATATCTTGTAACATCTAATATATTGACAATTTTCAAGAAGGTCATAATTTGAGACCGAAACGTCGACTTGACAAAAAAAAATCTAATTCTTTGTTTCATTATGGTTTCCGACAAGTCACACCAGATTTTTTTTCTTCACCTTTAATCGCAATCATTAAAAAAAAAATTCTGTTCTTTTAATTTATATCGAGATCAAAATCTTTGAAGTTGAAATTTTTGAAATTTGAAGTCTAATAAAAATTCTGATGAAGGTATTGAGATAAGAACCGAAACGTTATTTTTTTTTTTAGAACGTTAAGCAACAAGTAACTCGTTTAAAATTCTTTCCTTTTTTTTTTAACATTCTTACATTTATTTTTTCAATTTCAATCAATCAATCAATCAAATAAACTATTCAAAGGGAGGGGGGGGTTCAAAAAAAAGTGGGGGAGGGGGGGGGGGCTAATCTAAATCCCCGTGACAGAGAGAGAGAGAGAGAGAAGAACGGGGCGTGGCCTTGTCGGAAGTATTCGGATGAATTCGGTAATAGAGTTGGCGGGGGGGGGAGTGAAAGAGACAGAGAGAGCGAGCGCACGGGGCGCTCTCTCTAGTCAGTCACGGATCTCCAGCATGGATAGAGAGAGAGAGAGAGAGTAGCACTACACAACATTCCTTTTATTCTATGTCATGACAAAGGCGACGTTTCGGTAAGTGCACTCTCTCCAATCTCATCACAGACACACATATTATATAAAATTTGTTTTATTAACATAAAAAATATTTTGCCGTGTTAATTCTTTTTTTTATGGTTATAATAAAATCCCCAAATGGGGATATTCTTGTTATGGCTACATTTAACTGATTTTTTTAAAAATCTATTTTCGCATCATTGTACGCATCAAGACACGCCAAATTCTCAAATGAGGATTAGAATAAAAAAAAAGTTGTTTCTAAATCCCCAAATGGGGAATTATTAGTAAACTCAAATTCTCAAATGGGAATTTTTTTTTTTATAAATAAATTTGTGAACCCTTAAAATCCCCAAATGGGGTATAACATATTAAAAAAAAACTTTATCTACTTGTTTACTCATTAAGATCCTCTAAATACCCATATGGGGATTATAATAAAAAAAAGCTCTTAAGATTCTAAATCCCCAAATGGGGGATTATTTGCAATTAAAAGAAACTTACTCGAAATTCTCAAATAGGATTCTTTTTTTTATAAATATGTAATCCTTAAAATCCCCAAATGGGGATTAGAATTTAAAAAAGCTCTTAGGGCTTCTAAATCACCAAATGGAGAATTATTTTCCAAAAAAAAAAAAAAAATTCGAAAGTCTCATATGGGGATTTAATTCCTCCCGAGAGGGGGAAATGCGGGGCAATTTTTTTTTTTTTTTTTTTTTTTTTTTTTTTTTAATCATTTATGTCTGAATGCTTTTTTATGCTTATAGGCTTATCCAAAGATAAAAAATAAGAAATTTTCTGATATTTGACTTTGCAGCCTTCAATTAGTTTTAAAAGGTAACCACTAAAGGCGCTGATTGTCTTTGTTTACGTTTTAAATTTTAAATTTTTTTGGCTATAATAAATCTCCTCCCCCTCCCTCCCTTGGTTAGAGATGACCAAGAGGAGGAGGTTCAGACTCAGGCAGTCCGGTAAATTTACTAAATCATTTGAATACCAAATGGTATAAATAATCTGCCTTGATCTCAATATATATTGTATTTAAATAATTTGAATATCTACACTGCGCGTCAAATCAAAATAAAGGTAACATTTTGTCTCCTCTTCAGAAGACATTCTCTAATCTACCTTAATGATACTCTAATTGAAGAAATATCTTAAACATTTCTAACTAAATTTTAACACAAATACAAATCATTTTAAGACAATTTAAAGAAAAATATGTCGATTTTCAATTTGAGGTACAAATCAACATAATCTCGATATGTTTTGTTGGATATTAATTCAAAATTTTGTTTTTATAAGAATTTCCAATAAAATAGACAAAGAAAAAATGAAATGGAAAGATTATTTTAAAATTTTAGAAATTTGACGTTAATAAATAAAATTTCGACATTTTTGTCTTGGTTTTATTTAAATTGTAATTATTTATTAAAATGATATGGATTTGTATTAAATTTACTTAGAAATGTAGAAGATATTTCGGGATAGGTGAAAAAGATTAAGAAATGGCTGCGGTTAGTTGTATTTCATTATTTTTTCCCACCACGTTGACGTTTCGATCCCGGTTGGGATCATCCTCAGAACACATACCTGTTACATAACACCCACCTGTTCTGAGGATGATCCTAACCGGGATCGAAACGTCATCGTGGTGGAATAAAATCATGAAATGCAACTAGCTGCAGCCATTTTCTTCATCTTTTCACCTATCCTGATTGAACTATCAGCTATAAGCCCTACGTATCTACTTAAGATATTTCATATTACACTATCATTTTGATTAGAACAGGTCTTTTTAAAGAAGAAACAAAGTGTTATGTTTTCATTGACGCGCAGTGTATATGACCTAAGATGCCGAAAGACAGAGGCGTAACTAGCCTTTGAGGGCGGAGGGGGGGCGAAGCCCAAATGGGGGCGCCGTTTTTCGTTCGAGCTTTTTTTTGTAATTTTTCTCAGGATTTGTGAATATAAAATGAATTTATTATGAAATTTAAAAAAAAGCCGGAAAGCCGGATGCGCTAGTACGCCTATATCGGTATCGAGGGGCAAGTGCCCCCCTTCGCCCCCACCTGGATACGCTACTGCAAAAAGACTTTAAAATATTATTATTTTTTAATTGTGTAGTTGACATTTAAATGTAAATGTCTTTTTGAAGAAGAGCAAAAAAAAAAGAGAGCAATTAGATAATTAGAGATGTATAATGACGACAGCGACAACAACAACAACAAAAGACATGTTTGAAGTTTTCCGTTATTTAAAGATGTCAATAACAGAGTGAAAGAGGAAATGTAAAAAGAAAAGGATTTTATAATTATAAGGAATGCTTTGAAGCACGCACATTCAAATGATCACTAAGGATTTTACTCTGGCCTCCGCCCTCCCAAAGCAAGTCCTTTTCCTCTCTCTAATTTTTTAAAAGATAATTAAAATTTTATTTAAGGAAAAACTAGCATTAATTCACCCTTGTGAAATTCTCTAGTCATTGAAAAAAAATGCCCATAAAAATCCGTCAAGTAGCTTCGAAGTAAATGCGTTACAAAGGAAAAGTTGAAATTAAATCTATCACAATTAAGAATTCTATAATTAATCATATAAAA
>JAKCPI010014742.1:0-51116 GCA_023213315.1 Euborellia annulipes | reverse complement strand
GTGACGTGTCATTTTACTCCACCGGGAGAACGTCCCCTTTTAGAATATATAAAAATAATTATATGTTATTTAAGAAAAAAATATTTCATTGCTTATATTAGTGATCCAATCCAATTTTCAGCTCTTAACATTTTAAATGTGAGACATTTCAACACGATTGATTGTTGTTTTTTTTTAATATTCTTTGACTAATCTTTTCAAGTGATTTCTAGGTAAATAATAATAATGCGCTAAACTTTTATGTTTATTAAAATTTCATATAAAAGACACATGAGAGAGAAAAAATTTCCTCTTTTTTTTTCATTTAGGCTCATTCCAATCTATTTTAAAATTAAATAAAAAAAAAAGTGAGAGAGATTTTTATTTTAACAACTGGACTTTTTAAATACGAGCTCTAGCACGTGTTTACATTCATTTGACCTTTTTTTGTGTTCCTCTAATGATTTACTAACTCATTGAATTGAATTGAAAATTTCCATCAATTTGAACTTTAAAATGGTCACCAAATGGGGATAATTTGTAGAAGTATTTACACGTGTCACTTATTTTTATTTTTTGCGTGGACTATTATAATATTCTAGATTTAGAATGAAATTGATCTAGCAATTTCTGTTTTGTAATATTCGAGTTTTTACTTAATTACTACAAAATTTTGAAAATTTGCTGCCATCTTAATATTCAATTTTATGCAGAATTTTTTTTTTGTAATTTTAGAATCATTTCGCTATTTTATTTCATTATGACGTAACTGACGCACTTTTAATCAGAATTATGGTAAAATTTTAAAATTTTATTTACATTGTATTTTTAATATTTTGTACTTTTGTGTTAAATTTTATAAATTACAAAATATCTTTAAGATTTATTTAAAAATATTAATACAAAGTGTTTTTATTTTTCTCCAGCAGGATAGATAAAATTTTGATTGCCAAATTCAATTTTATCCAAAATGGTCCATACATTTTTGGACACATGATTTCATCCTTTTTATTTTAATTTTAGACTCATTTTGCTATCCTATTTTATTAATACGTAACTGACGCACTTTTAATTAGAAATTAAAACGTTATAATTAAATTTTGTTGGAAAATAAGACATGATTAATGGATATAAAATTTTATTTAAATTATAATTTTAATTAATTTTAAACTCGTAACCGTTGGCTCTAGTTGAAACATTATGCTTTAATAGGAGAATTAAATTCACAAGGTTTTCTGTTTCAATAATTTATTAATTTGATATTTTCGATTTCGACACCATATGTGTCATCTTTAGAGTATGTAATTCGCTTCTGAAGATGACCCATATGCTGTCGAAACACGTATAAAGTGTTAATATCAAATTAATAAATTATTGAAACAGAAAACCTTGTGAATTTAATTCTATAATTTTAATATTTTGTATTTTTGTGTTAAAATTATTTAGGAATATAGAAAATATTTGATAAATGATAAAATATCTTTAAGATTTATTTAAAAATACAAAGTGTTTTTATTTTTCACCACCAGGGTAGATAAAATTTCCAAACGCCATAATATTCAATTTTTTCCTAAATGGTCCATATATTTTTGGATGCAGGATTTTTCTTTTAATCTTACACTCATTTTGCTACCGAACTTTTAGTAATGAATTCTCCTATTAAGAAGACGTAAAACGATTTACGTTAAATTTTATTACAGTCCACTAATTATGGATGGTTCCCAGTTTATTGAGTCTTGAGTTGTTCAGCTATTAGCTCAATAAGGCTGGATAATTTCACATTAATGACAAAAAATAAAATTGAAAATAGGCAACACAAATGATTAATTTTTTTACACTCTTTAATATAATTAACCTATATGATTGGATTCAGAATTTAATAGAGTATTTCTTAATAAGCTAAAAATTCAAACAAAATCCGGTAAAAATAAAGAAGAAATATCTTTAAAACGTTCCAATCATCAAATAGACATAACGTTCAAACTCGGAGATATTCATTTATCATTTAAGAGAGTTTGCTCTCTCTGTTTTCTCCTCTCCTACACAAATGCTAACAACAACAACAACATCATTTATTAAACAAAGAAGAATCTATTTGGTGTGTCCTGCCTTCTATGCATAACTCTAACTTTAAGAGAAAAGCGCAAGCAACAAGCGGTTGAAAGGTCTTTAAAAGTCACCTCCTCATTTGTGACCGATTAATTTAATTGCCCGCTTTACAAATATTATGTCCTTTTAGGTGTGACTAACACCACTCTCGGTGAAGAGGGATCAACTAAGAAATTGTGCTTTTTTTTTAAATATCTCTGAAACGGTGTGATTTAGCTCAAAAGTACCTTTATACTTAAATAAAGTAAATAAAATTTTCTACAAAATAGTTCTAATTGACTTTTTTCTTAAAGTTGATAGGTTCGGAGATAGAGGGGGGTTAAAATCGAAAATTTACAAAACTTTTTTGGAATATTTTAAAATATTATTAGTAACTCAAAATTTACTTGATTTTAATTAATATTTTAAATATCAATTGAAAGAGAATTAAATTTTTTATAAATTTTGTATTAAGTTTTTAATAATTTTTTGAAGTAGATCTGTCGCAGGGTTATCGTGTAATTAATTAATAAAAAACTGAAATTTAACATGTAGTCTATGGGGAATGTCGACGAAACACACACATATCGAATTATATAGCCACCTCCGCAATAGATACAAAAACAAAAAACTTACATTTTATCAATTCACTTCCGAGGAATACGTTAAAAATAAAATCAAAAGTTTCTGCCCAACGCTTTTAAAGATATTTTAACAAGAAAGTCAAAAAATTCTCCAAAATGACAGTCGCTAATATTTAAAAATGAGACTCAGACCAGTCTGGCAACGTCGCATAAATTAATACCCTTTTCTCGCTGTCAGTTACATTTTTTTTTTTTATTTAATATTTTTATATGATTAATTATAGAATTCTAATTGTGAGATTTAATTTCAACTTTTCCTTTGTAACGCATTTACTTCGAATCTACTTGACGGATTTTTATGGGCATTTTTTTTTTCAATGAATAGAGAATTTCACAAGGGTGAATTAATGCTAGTTTTTCCTAAATAAAATTTTAATTATCTTTTAAAATTAGAGAGAGGAAAAGGACTTGCTTTGGGAGGGCGGAGGCCAGAATAAAATCCTTAGTGATTATTTGAATGTGCGTGCTTCAAAGCATTCCTTATAATTATAAAATCCTTTTCTTTTTACATTTCCTCTTTCACTCTGTTATTGACATCTTTAAATAACGGAAAACTAAACATGTCTTTTTTGTTGTTGTTGTTGTTGTCGCTGTCGTCATTATACATCTCTAATTATCTAATTGCTCTCTTTTTTTTTTGCTTTCTTCAAAAAGACATTTACATTTAAATGTCAACTACACAATTAAAAAATAATAATATTTTAAAGTCTTTTTGCAGTAGCGTATCCAGGTGGGGGCGAAGGGGGGCACTTGCCCCTCGATACCGATATAGGCGTACTAGCTCATTCGCCTTTCCGGCTTTTTTTTAATTTCACAATAAATTCATTTTATAATCACAAATCCGGAGAAAAATTACAAAAAAAAGCTCGAACGAAAAACGGCGCCCCATTTGGGTTTGCCCCCCCCCCCCGCCCTCAAGCTAGTTACGCCGCTGTCGTTTCGGCATCTTAGGCCATATACACTGCGCGTCAATGAAAACGTAACATTGTTTCTTCTTTAAACAGACCTGTTCTAATCAAAATGATAGTGTAATATGAAATATCTTAAGTAGATACGTAGGGCTTATAGCTGGTAGTTCAATCAGGTTAGGTGAAAAGGTGAAGAAAATGGCTGCAGTTAGTTGTATTCCATTATTTTATTCCCACCACGTTGACGTTTCGATCCCGGTTGGGAACATCCTCAGAACAGGTGTGTGTTATGTAACAGGTATGTGTTCTGAGGATGATCCCAACCGGGATCGAAACGTCAACGTGGTGGGAATAAAATAATGAAATACAACTAGCTGCAGCCATTTTCTTCACCTTTTCACCTATCCTGAAATATCTTAAACATTTCTAAGTAAATTTAATACAAATCCATATCATTTTAATAAATAATTACAATTTAAATAAAACAAAGACAAAAATGTCGAAATTTTATTTATTAACGTCAAATTTCTAAAATTTTAAAATAATCTTTCCATTTCAGTTTTTCTTTGTCTATTTTATTGGAAATTCTTATAAAAACAAAATTTTGAATTAATATCCAACAAAACATATCGAGATTATGTTGATTTGTACCTCAAATTGAAAATTGACATATTTTTCTTTAAATTGTATTAAATTGTATTTGCGTTAAAATTTACTTAGAAATGTTTAAGATACTTCTTCAATTAGAGTATCATTAAGGTAGATTAGAACATGTCTTCTGAAGAGGAGACAAAATGTTACGTTTATTTTGATTTGACGTGTAGATATTCAAATTATTTAAATACAATATATATTGAGATCAAGGCAGATTTATTTATACCATTTGGTATTCAAATGATTTAAATAAATTTACCGGACTGCCTGGAGTATGAACCCTCTCCTCTTGGTCATCTCTAACCGGGAGGGGGGGGATTTTATTATAGCCAAAAAAAATTAAAATTTAAAACGTAAACAAAGACAATCAGCGCCGTTAGTGGTTACCTTTTAAACTAATTGAAGGCTGCAAAGTCAAATATCAGAAAATTTCTTATTTTATCTTTGGATAAGCCTATAAGCATAAAAAAATATTCAGACATAAATGATTATACAAAAAAAAAAAAAAAAAAAAAAAAATTGCCCCGCATTTCCCCTCTGGGAGAATTAAATCCCCATATGAGACTTTCGAATTTTTTTTTGAAAATAATTCTCCTTTTGGTGATTTAGAAGCCCTAAGAGCTTTTTTAAATTCTAATCCCCATTTGGGGATTTTAAGGATTCACATATTTATAAAAAAAAAAATCCTATTTGAGAATTTCGAGTAAGTTTCTTTTAATTGCAAATAATCCCCCATTTGGGGATTTAGAATCTTAAGAGCTTTTTTTTTAATTATAATCCCCATATGGGTATTTAGAGGATCTTAATGAGTAAACAAGTAGATAAAGTTTTTTTTTAATATGTTATACCCCATTTGGGGATTTTAAGGATTCAGAAATTTATTTATAAAAAAAAAAAAAAAATTCCCATTTGAGAATTTCGAATATTTTACTAATAATTCCCTATTTGGGGATTTAGAACCTTAACTTTTTTTTTAAATTCTAATCCTCATTTGGGAATTTGGCGTGTCTTGATGCGTCACAGGTAGATTTTTAAAAAATCATTCAAATGTAGTCATAACAAGAATATCCCCATTTGGGGATTTTATAGGAAAAAAAAGAATTAACACAGCAAAATATTTTTTATGTTAATAAAAGAAATTTTATATAATATGTGTGTCAATGATGAGATTGGAGAGAGTGCACTTACCGAAACGTCGCCTTTGTCATGACAGAGCATAAAAGGTGTGTTGTGTAGTGCTATCTCTCTCTCTCTCTCTCTATCCATGCTGGAGATCCGTGACTGACTGAGAGAGCGCCCCGTGCGCTCGCTCTCTCTGTCTCTTTCACTCCCCCCCCCGCCAACTCTATTACCGAATTCATCCGAATACTTCCGACAAGGCCACGCCCCGTCTCTCTCTCTCTCTCTCTCTCTCTCTCTGTCACGGGGATTTAGATTAGCCCCCCCCCCCTCCCCCACTTTTTTTGAACCCCCCCCTCTCCTTTTGAATAGTTTATTTGATTGATTGATTGATTGAAATTGAAAAAATAAATGTAAGAATGTTAAAAAAGTAAAAAAGAAAAGAATTTTAAACGAGTTACTTGTTGCTTAACGTTCTAAAAAAAAAATAACGTTTCGGTTCTTATCTCAATATCTTCATCAGAATTATTATTAGACTTCAAAATTTCAAAATTTCAACTTCAAAGATTTTGATCTCAATATAAATTAAAAGAACAGAATTTTTTTTTAATGATTGCGATTAAAGGTGAAGAAAAAAAATCTGGTGTGACTTGTCGGAAACCATAATGAAACAAAGAATTAGATTTTTTTTTACGTCAAGTCGATGTATCGGTCTCAAATTATGAACTTCTTGAAAATTGTCAATATATTAGATGTAACAAGATGTGGATTTTATAGCTGGATAATCTTTAATAGGTAAAAGAAAGAATAGCAGCTAAAATTATTTCATTTATTGGCTGACGTCTTGACCAAGACTGAAACGTCAGCCAAGAGGTCCAATAAATGAAATAATTGTTTTTTTGACAATTTTCAAGAAGGTCATAATTTGTGACCGAAACGTCGACTTGACAAAAAAAAAATAATAAAATTATTTTTTGTTTCATTGAGGACAGGGCGCAATAAAATTTGCCTCTGGGGTTTGGTTTTTTCTATTTGTAAAAAACGTTCACGAGCTGCCCGAGCTAGGCCAGGCAGGAATTACTCTGAAACGAAAAATCCCTCGATACTCAAATTTTATATACTTACAGCTAAGTATATTCATGTTGCAAGCCTTTCAAGGGATTTCAATACAATCGGCCAAAGAATACTAACTAGTACTTTACTAATGTACTTTTTCATTTTTTTTTTTTTAAGTGAAACTTTATTTTGATCGACACAAATTTTTTTCGTTTCTCTATCAGCATGTCGCGTTACAAGCCGTGACGTCAAAGGCCGACGCTACAAGTTATGACGTCACAAGCCATGACGACAAATATAGGAAAGTTGAAATTTAATATATATGACGAATTATAAAAAAATAATTGTGAGATTTAATTTTTCAATTTTTTAAATTGATAAATATAATTTTTAAAATAATTTAAAATAATACAAATATTCAATTACTAAATAAACATTGCTCTCAGTTTTTAACTTGCCTCTATTGATTTCCCATTTTCCAATTATTAAGTTAAGATTAAAAACGCGATTTTAATACCCTTAATTGAATAATTTTCAGTTAAACGCCTACGATCCGGAAAAAAGTTTCACTTGCATCGTGGTTTCATAAAACCACACAATGATTTTTTTTTACATTTTTCTCAAAAGTTCCAAGAATTTTGAATAAAATTCATAAATCAATTATTTTCCGGCTCTTTCTTCGATAGAACCAATGTAAATCCCCATTTGGGGATTTGCATGTTAATTTCGATTCAAAGGGGGGAGGGGGTGCCCTTAACCTTTGACACATTTATTTTCCAATCCTTATGAAATTTTGTATTTATTTAGGCTTCTTTATTGTGTATAAAATATAATATGAGATTACAATTTTAAAAATTAACTATAGTAAGAGGAGAGTAAAAAAGAAAGTTGTGTGCTGTGCTACCGTCACACCAGATTTTTCTATAATTATATTGGTGAAGGTGCTCTTGACATTTTTTTCTTTAAATTTAAATTTTAATAAAACCTTTCAAGAGTGTAATTAATAACACAAGTACGGGATACATCTGTCAACTGTATATTGAAATAAAACTTGGCAGTTAATAAGTGAAGAAAAGAGTGGAGGGGGAGGGGGGAGGCAAAGAGTAATTAATTCGCAGTCATTCATCACCGGAAAACAATGTCTCCAATCAAAACGGACCTTCTGGTCAATATTATTGATTGATTACATCCAAAAGGTGACTGGGGGGGGGGGTGGAGGGGGGAATCCTTTGTATTATGACGCTTAAAAAGAGGGGAAGAAAATTGCAATCGGAATAATTAGTGGATTGTTTATTTACAATTAATTTGATGTGGCCATCATAGATCGGAAAACACTAGTTAGGGTTACCACCGTTTTTTTTTTTTGCAAGTAAAGTACATTGGTGATTAAGGTTAAGGGGGTTCAGGAGCGACGTCTAAACGTACTTTAAAAAAAACTAGTCTATTATAAGGAATTTTTCAATGAGGTTTTTTTTTAAATGAATTAAATTCATAAGAGATTATTGGGACATCGAGCTATAATTGTTTTAATGACTTATTAAAAAATTATCGTAATTAATTTTTTGTTATCAAGCAAATACAAAAAAACAATCTGTCCCAATAATCTTTAATTTTTTTTAAATTTAAAAATGAATTTATTGTTATTATTAATCACATATTAATTAAGAAATTTTTAAAATAAGCTTAAATGATTTATTTAAAAATCAACTGTCAAATTAGTTCAGTATTCTTGCAATAGATGGCAGGCTAGTCTAACAGCCGATCCCCTATTTGGCCTATATTTATATATTTTTATGCTTTTATAAAATATACTTAATATATAGCATTTATAAAGTATTTATTGTTAAAAGATCAATGAAAATCAACCAAATGCATTAAATATTATTAGCTACCATTTTGACATCTCTTGGCACATTTTTGAATTACTTGATATTTGGGCATACTTTTTATGACACACAACGCCATCTTAGCGGGAAAAACATGCGTAACACCTTCACTCCCGAGGCCCCTTCAGAGAAAAAAGTATCATTTATTTTTCTTTAGCATTATATTTAAGAATATATTTTTCATTGCTTTTTGCAAGTTTTATCTAATTATTATCATTGCTAAACAATTGCACAGCACCCTTACAGTCCTCTCGCTATCACAGAAAAATCTCTGTGAATGCCGATGTGCCAGGAATAGATACTCTATGTCAGTGGTTTCCAAACTTTCTGTTACAACGCCTCCCTTAAAAATATTTAATTATATGACGCCTCCCCCCCCCACCTCCCGCATTTTGTAAAATAATACAAAAACAAACATTTTTAATGCTAAAAAAATATAAATTTATATTAAAGCGGAGTCAAAAAAGAAAAATTTCTATTTAACAAGACATGTGAGTGTTCTTTATTGATTAGGCCAAACATCCCATCGAAAAATATTTAGATTTAGAAAAATTTCTAGTCATATGCAGCCAAAATTATTATGACGTTTCGGCCTTCTTAAGAGCCGGAGGCGAGAATAAATGAAATTTTAATTTCAAAATTAAAATTGTCATTTTTCATTCAAAATTGGGGAGGTGGAAATTTTGGTTTCACCTCCGGCCCTGAAATTTTTGAATAAAAAATGACAATTTTAATTTTGAAATTAAAATTTCATTTATTCTCGCCTCCGGCTCTTAAGAAGGCCGAAACGTTACAATAAAAGAAATAATTTTGGCTGAGTTTGGAAAATTGCTCGCTGTGGCTGATATTCGCGCCTCCCTTTAAACTAGTACGCGCCCCCTAGGGAGACGCGCCTCACACTTTGGAAAACGCTGCTCTCTGTGAATGCCGATGTGCCAGGAATTGACTTTAAAAATGGAATTACTTTATATTAATTTGGATTCATCAGTCTTATTAAATACTTGCTGCCATTTTTGTACAGTAGAAAATTCACCTTTTACGCAAAAATGCTTAGGACCAATTTTTTTGAATCCCAAAAAAATCAAATCATGCGAAATAAAGAATTTTTGCATACTTTATTGCACTCTTAAAGTATCATACTTATATATAAAAGGCTAAGAGGGTGTCCGATGTGTGAAACAACCAATCAGGCCTCAGGGATAGTTGCCATGGTAACAAAATATAAATATTTACCCATGTTTACGATTTTTACTTTCTCGTATAGAGAAAGTTATGTAATCGTAAAAAAATTCGACTTCGAGATTTTGATGTTTCTCCACGTTTTAGACCTCCCTGAGTCCAAAAAAACCATTTTTGGCATTATGTCTGTGTGTGTGTGTGTGTGTGTGTGGGTGTGAGACACGATTGCTTTAAAACCAAATTTGTGAAACAAATGAATTTGTTTATATTTACCCTTTTTTAATGACACCTGTATGCTTTTGTTTTGATTTTTTATCAAAATTAACGAATATTTTCTATTTCTTCTTTGATTATTTCAAAAACTATTCAGTTTTCGTAAAAATGTCAAAGAATAAAAACTTTTTAAAATAGAGTATTTTATCATAATATAACAAAAAAATTAAAAATTTCCAAATTTTTGAAAAAACTTTTTAAGTAAAGTACTACTTCCAAGTGACGTATTTACTCCAAAAGTTGATAGAAATCTACAATTTTAGTGTAAGGAGCATATACCAAATTTCATCGATCTAACTGCTTTGGTTTTTAAGCAATTGTGTTCACACACACATCAAGACGTAATTCCAAAAGAATATACGAGAAAGTCTCGGGGAAGTCAATCCCCATATTTTTTATTTATTTACATTTTGAATTCTAAAATATCGGCGTAAATTATTTGTCTGTGTACCGGGAGAGTCCCGGAAAGGATATGATTCACAAAAAATCTTAAGTTCATGAATAATTAACCGTTAAAATAATCTCTATATATAAAAATGATGATTGCGTCTAGTAGAAATAGTGTTCAATACTTTATTATAAAGTACAGGTGGCAATCCTAGTTGCAAGGGCGGATACAAGGGGGGGGGGAGTAAAGGGGGTAATTACCCCCCTGAGATTTGAAAAAAATATTCTTTTTCGAAAAAAAAAATGTATTTTTAATGTAAAATTTGAAAAATTAATACTTAAAAATTTGATTTATATTTATATTCTGGCAAACAAGTACAGAATGCGCCTTGTGCTGTGCGACCAGTTACTCCAGATTACCCCCCCCCCCACCCAAGAAAAACACCTCTGGATCCTCCACTGCCTAGTTGTAGTCAATCCAATAATTATTACAATTTTTTTTTTGCATTAAATTCATTTCATTTAACGCTGCTCTGTGGTCTAAAATGAAATAATCTACGTGTTATAAAATGTAAAAGATTAAAAAACAAAAATATCCCCTAACGAAATTATTATATTAAAATGGAAATTATTGATTTGTCAGAGAATAAATATAACTGTAAATATTATTTTTGGGAAATGCACGTTAATTTCAATTTATATGTGTGTTTGTCATAATTATTCAGTATATATTAAAAAAAGAAATTATAATAGAATGATGATTGAAATAAAAAAAATAAAAAAAAGGTAAATCTCTCATTTAGTAAACTAATTTTGAATTTATATTACTAGCTACGCAACCCACTTTGGGTGGGCGCCTCTATCATAGTGAAATCTGAGTTTCTCTTAAAAATCAATTAATTTTAAAGTGATTTAAAGGGGAGTAGGGGGGAGGGGCGACTAAACGAACTTTAAAAAAAAACTAGAGTATGGGTCGTTTTGATAACTTACCTACTCCAACATTAAAATAGCCTCCCTATGGGGAAATACATGGTGTTTGTCCTTCAGCTATTTTAATGCTGAAGGACAAACACCATGTATTTCCCCATAGGGAGGCTATTTTAATGTTGGGGTAGGTAAGTTATCAAAACGACCCATTAAAAGAAATTTTTCGATGAAGTTTTTTTTTTTTTTAATGAATTAAATTCATAAGGGATTAACAGAAAGTTATAATTTTTTTAATGGTTTATTAAAAAATTATGAAAATTAATTTTTTTTTGTTATCAACTAAATACAGAAAACAATCTGTCCCAATAATTTTAAATATTTTTTTAAATTTAAAAATGAATTTAATTAATCCCATATTAATTAAGAAAAATTTAAAGTAAGTTTAGATCATTTATTTAAAAATTAACTGTCAAATTAGTTCAGCATTCTTGTAATAGATGGCAGGCTAGTCTAACAATTTTTGAATTTTAATCAAAATCAGGTTGGAGTGAATTTTTAGAAAATCTTTAAAGCCTAAGTGTTAACATTTAGTCAAGAGTGTTAAAAATTAATGTCATATCTAGGGGTGCCTATAGGCTTGAAGCGCCTGGGGCGGGGCCCCCCTTCGCCTCCACCTGGATACGCTACTGTTAACTAGAGAATAGGCCTGAATTTTATTTTTTAGTGAATTTGATGGTCCGGAAGAATTAAAATTTTCTTGACATTTTGATTTTTTTGCAAATGTTAAAAGTTTAATTAAATGTAAATAAATAATAATTTATTGAGTAAAGTGTAAAAGTTCTACTTCCACTTCTCAACTCGGGCTCGGGTTCAAAAAAATGCCCCATAAATAGATAATACACAGCATGATTAGCATAAAACATATTTTTTTATGTTCCAAATCAGAAGAAGTTAATTCAGAATATTCCTAATATTAAAAAAAATAAATTTCCTTTTCATTCATTTAATTGAAAAATACTTGCTTTGTTGTTATTTTTTTTTATTTAAATTCGAACAATGAATCGATAATAAAAGGGAGAAAGAAGAAAGGAAAAGGACAGAAGTTGAAAAGCGAGAATGCCTACCCACCCCCACCCCCGCCCCCACCCCCACCCCCATACTCGTCGTATATGGAGTAGCTACTACATGGAGGCTGACTGACTGAGTGACTCAGATTCTGACTGGAATTCTTTTCTTTTCTTTGAGTGTTTATTGAAGCGACAACTATTCAAACCTTTCCCTCTCTCCCTTTTTTTTTATTTTATTGAAAAATGGCAGGAATTAAAATACGAAATGATGTATTCTTTGATATTTAAATGTGACATTATTTAAATCTTTAAAATTCTCTATTTAATTATAATTTAATATTTTATATGATTAATTATAGAATTCTAATTGTGAGATTTTAAATTTATTTTTCCTTTTCCTTGCATTAATTCTGAAACTACTTGACGAATTTTGATGGGGTCTTTTTACTTTCTCTTACCTATTTTTAATCTATAGAGAATTTTACGAGGGTGATTTTTTAGGAAGCTAACGTACAGTGAGGGCAAGGGCGGAGGCCAGAGGTGTTTCTCGGGAGGGGGGTAATCTGGTGTGACTGGTCGCACAATACACAATTTTTTCTTAATTTCGGTAATTTAAAGGCGCATTTTGTACTTGTTTGCCAGAATATAAATACAAATCAAATTTTTAAGTATTAATTTTTAAAATTTTACATTAAAAGTATTTTTTTCAAGTCTCGGGGGGGGGGGGGGTAATTACCCCTTTACGTCCCCTTGTATCCGCCCTTAAGTGAGGGACAATTTTAAGTCCCACCCAATACTTGTGATTATTTTATTGTTTTTAAAAAAATATCAATATAAAAATTATATATTTTTGAATGGAAACTTAGAAATTTTCAAATAAAGTTTTTAAAGTTAATAAAAACAATGAAATACTAACATGGGTGGGATTTAACTTTGGCGCCTCCAACTGCATCAAATACCCCTAGTTAGCGCTTAAATGTCTCTTTAAAATAATTAATTTTTAATAATTTAAAGATTATAAATAAAATTTGATTTCAATAAATATAATTGTAATATTCCAAGCTGTCCACAAGGGCGGATACCGTACAAGGGGAATTAAAGAGGGTAATTACCCCCCCCCCCCCCGAGAAGCTCCTCTGGATCCGCCACAGCCTGTTAAGTATGAAATCTAAAAAGGGAAAGAACTTAGAAAATAAAGTGAATTAAAGCAAGGAATACTAATCGATGGGTGAAAGCAGCAATCAGAAAGCAGCAACGTTTCGGTTATTGTAAAATTAAAACTACTCACTTTATGGAATAAACTGAATTTGTAATTTTGCTTAAAAGACTTGGCCTCAAAAAAAGAGAATAGGTAATTAAATTTATTATTCAATTACGTGCTTGGTCGTTATAAATTAAATTTAAAATGGATTTCATTCTTGTGTGCATTAATGTCATCAACAACACGCAAAAGAGAGAATTTATATTTTATTGTTTCAAGGTGTATTTAATGTCTAATAACAAACAAACGACAAAGAAATTCTTTGAGATATAAAAACAAAAGCCTCCGGGGCGAGTTGCAAAATAAAATAATTCGCTTGAAATCATTTTTCACTTTTTATTTGTGGATTAGAATCTTTTATAAAGGGTGTAAAAGGGGGAGGGGCCCCCCTTTGGTGGGTTTGTCCAGGAAAAGAAGGCATATACCAAATTTCACCAGAAAACCATTCTGGAGATAAAAACAAAATGAAAATTGTTTCTAATTTATTTAGAGAGTGGTAAACAGGCACTTATTTCTGAAACACTCTGTATATAATATACCGTACGATACTCGTATGTAAGTTAAGTTTCCCCCATCGCATCATCAGAAGGGGTCCAAGTTGGGATACGAAAAAAGTATCGATACTTTTTTTTCGATACTTTACTCATATGAGTACTTGATTGCCGGTATCGAATGAAAAGCACTCATTCAAATATAGTTTGTTTTTTAGTTCCTTTTGGCATTCTAGGCCATATAGACCTAGTCCCATCCCGATCTTTCTAAGGGAAAAAAGTAAAAATTTAATTATTCATATAACAATTTTTATAATTTTTATTTAAGAGTTTTCTATAATACTCATTTGATTACCAAAATGTATAAATAATAATGCCTGAACCTCAATATGACCTTCTTCAAGTACAAATCAGTTAAGATTACAAAAGTTGTTACATCTATGACAATCTCATTTGAATTAATTAAAAAAACATTCAAATTCAAACGAGATTGTCAAAGATTTAACAACTTTTGTAATCTCAACTGATTTGAACCTGAAGAAGGGCACAGAATGAGTTGTAGAAACGTTGTTATTTTTACAAATAAACCACAGTTAAACCGAAAATCAAATTCTTTTATTAATAAGTATTTCGTTTAAAGAATAAACGGCCTAAGATGCCAAAAAGATTTTCAAAAAATACTCAAACTTATGAAATACTCGATACTTACTAGTATCGATACTTGTCTTCCGATACATTCTGGTATCGATACTTTTCTTTCGATATGATACCAAGTACAAGTATCGGTACTTTTTTTTTCGATACCACATCCCTAGGCCCAACAAACAACAGTACGTTTTTACTCAGCCGCTGTGGCAAATAACAAACCCCAAAAATGTCAATTTGCAAGTCATATGGTCAACAAAACGAGACCGATCAAAAAAAGAAAAAACATACCCCATAAAAATTCGTCAAATAGTTTCTGAGTTTTACCCATAAGTTATAAAGGAAAATTTGAAATTAAATCTCACAATTATTAGTCTATAATTAATCATATAAAATATTTATTAATTTTCATATTTTTTTTTTCATAAAATGAAATTCTTTTACAACTCAAATGACGTCACACGCGTATTGATTCTAATATTATTATTATTTCTGGTTGAGAGCGAGAGAGAGCAAGTATTTTGCATTTTTCTTTTCAAACAAGATTTGTACGTCTACTAAGAACAAATTTGAGTTCTAGTCGAAAAGTTTTAGGTAAAGTTTTCTTAAGAAGGCGAATTTAGATAAGCTTTAATCAAATAAATTCAAATTTTCTACCTGCTTATCTGTCTGCATTAAATCAAAACTTTATTTAATAAAAAATATATAAAAAAGCATATATGCCACAACAATAACGAAAAAAAAAATTGCTTTTGATTTTGAATCTAAACAAAATTTTTACTTAAAAATGTCTACTTAATTCTTTCTCAAAAATGTATTTCTAAATTTATTCTTTAAAATTAATTGAATTTATATTTATCTATATTTTATACAAATTTTAAGAAAAAATATTTTTGAATAAATTTGTCTTACAAGGGGAGTGCATAGCCTTCATGTCACCGATTTGAACAAAAATTTTTTTATGTGCAATACTTAAAGAAAAACAAATTCTGTTAAAGCGAGAGAACGCACTACTCAACTGTTCGTCTAAAAAAAACATTCTTAAATATTTTGCCAGCATTCCTTAAGCCGTTGCTAACATTAACATTTACAAAAGCCGCGGTGGGTAGATCGGTAGCGATTCGAATTTTCTTAAATATATGGAGCAACATGTTAAAAATTAAATTAAAAAAACTATTTATTTATTAATATTAAAAAATATTCTTAGAAACCCAAAAAAATAAATTACACAAAAAAAAAAATAGTTGCACACGGTGAGATTCGAACTCGAGATTTCGTGTTTACAAAGAATGAACGCTAACGATCTACCCACCGCGGTTTTTGTAAATGTTATTGTTAACAACGGCTTAAGGCATGCTGGCAAAATCTTTCAACATTTTTTTTTTTAGACGAACGGTTCTCTCGCTTTAACAGAATTTGTTTTTCTTTAAGTACTACACGTTAAAAAAATTTTCGTTCTAATCGGTGACATGAAGGCTATGCACTCCCTTTGTTAATAGTAGAAAAATTTGAACATCAATTTAGGGTCAAATATCTCAAAAGCTATTTGCCATTTCAAATAAAAATTATAAAATTTATACAACAGTTTGTTGAAAATATTTAAATATAAAACAATTTTCTTTTTTTTTTTGCAGGATCATGTTCCGCTCCAGGATCAGGAGTCTGGATCAACAATTCCAATTGGAGATGGACAGGTGAGAAAAATTTTTAATTAATTTATTCAATTGTTGTGATTTTATTAAAAAAAAAAAAAAAAATGGCAGACGACGCTCTCCACTTCAAGAAAATAATCGATTTTTTAATAAATTTCCAATTAGTTTGAATAAAAGTGTTATATATCATTGTAATCAGGAAAATGGCAGCTTTAAAACGATATATAAATATGCATATGTTATTTTTTTGCTGTTTCAGTTGGAGTCGCCTGTTAGTGAATTTGAAGATGAAGCGATGCAACTTCCACCATCTCTTGAGATCGACATCAAAATACGAAAAGGAGTTGAGGCCCTTGGTGAGTGGAAGTTATTTTATTTCACTAAAATATCAAAAATAGAAATGATTACATGGACTTTCACCATCAAAAATCAATGAACACATTAAAAAATTAAATTTTAGGCTTTTTCAGACCATAAATCATTAAATAAATTTGATATATTATTTATCAAATAATAATTGTGAGATTTAAGCTTTTATATTAACTTTGTAACTACTGGACGGATTTTTAGGTGTTTTTTTTTTTTTGCTCTGTTTTTTGTCCTAAATTCAAATTATATTATATTTCCACATTATTAATAAATAAATGGGGGGGGGGGGGTCTAAATGGTCTCTGATTGCAAAAATAACTGTATATTCAAAAAAATAAACAAAATATATAAATTTATATCAAATTAACGCCTTCCAGACAATGCAGTGCCTAAAAATTGAATTAAATTAAATAAAAAACCTAGTAAAATAATAAATAAGTAAATATCAGTACAAAATAAAAATAATAAGAATGAGTATCTCAAATAAAGGAGAAAAAATTACACTGCATATCACAGAATCCAAATAACAAGCAATAAAAAGCAATTGTGTTTCTTTATCACAGTGGTTTCCAAACTTTATGTTACAACGCCTCACTTAATCGTATGACACCCCCCCCCCCCCCCCATTTAAAAAAATAATACAAAATTTTTTTTTTTTTTAATTTATATAAAAATATTTATTTTTTTATTTATTATTTTATTTATAAAACTAGCAATCATTTGGAAAATTGCTCCCTGAGGCTAATATTCGCGCCTCCCCTTTGACTAGCCCGCGCATCCCTGTTTGGAAAACCTTGCTTTATCATTAAATTGTTGTTTAAATTTAGGATTATAAGTAAAGGTATATCAATTTTTTTTTTTTTTTTTTTAATTTATTATTATTTATTTATTTATTTTATTTTTTTTTTTTATAAATAAAACCTAAATTCCAAGGAAATTTTAAAATTAAAAAAAAAAAAAAAAAAGCCCATCAAAATTCGTTAACTAGTTTCAAAGTTGATAAAAGAATTAAAAATTGAAAGAATTAAATCACACAATTATTATTTAATAAATTTTGATATATAAATTAAATATAGATGAATGATGACAATAGAACGTCATCAAATATTATTATTTTGCTCTTTAAAATGGATTTTAGTTTTAAATTCTTGTTCAAATAAAATACACTAGCTGGAGGGAGCTAGCTATAATTGAATATATCAATTTTCACTCGGTGTGTTGCCTAGAGAGAGGCCAAATCCATCAAAGTCTCATTTAACTGCTCTCTCTGCTGCGGGAGAGATGATCCATCCATCTTTATGAGGAGAGGTTCAATCAACCGAATAAAAAAGAAAAAAAAAACTTCGACGGTAGCATAACTTTAGAATTATAATCCCAAAGGGATTTGCAAACTCATTAAATTAGTAGAAAGAAAATCCGGTACAAAGGCTGCCCTTTGATGGATCATAAAATCGAAGGGGACGGGAAAGGAGCGGGAAAAAGATTCGATTATTTAACCCCCACCCCTCAAAAATAGATTTTAATAGAAATTGTGCTCTAAAACGGCTTTTATTTAGAATGTTCAAATTACACTATACCTTTTCAAGTTTAAATTGGGACGAAACAAAATCAAATTGGGACCAAACAATATCAAATTGGGATTAAACATAATCAAATTGAGAATTTACAATATTTTTTTTTCTTTTTTTCTTTAACACTCACACTTTTTTCACATACATACGGGCATTCGTACTTGATATATATATATATATATATATATATATATATATTGGCGTTTATCGAGGGTCCGATGGCCTGATGCAAAGCACACCGATGCCTCGGAAATGCTGGAGATCCTGGGTTTAATTCCCAGGGACTATTGGGCGTTTGGTCCACCAGCAAATAAACATACTCACAGTGTTAAATAAAAAAATGGAAATAAAATTAAAGTAAATATTAAAAATTATTATTTTTATTTATATATATAGCCGAAACGACTCTCTCTTGAACATCCTCTCTTCGGCCAGAAGCTAGGGAATTTGTACGACAGTGTCTTAGAAATGCTCAAAATTTATACCAATAAAGTATTCTATTAGGGATAATGAGCCTTGCCATTCTTCATTCGAAGATTTCCTCGCCGAAGAGAAGCAAAGAGAGGTCTTTTTAACTTTAAATTAAATTTAAAGGGGGGGGGGGGGGCTGTCAAGGGAATTAAGCAATGCTAAGAGCACCTCTTAATCTTGGATGGGTGGCCCCAAGGGCGGATACAAGGGGGGTAATTACCCCCCCTGAGATTTGAAAAAAAAAACTTTTTTTTTCGAAAAAAAAAATGTATTTTTAATGTAAAATTTTAAAAATTAATACTTAAAAAATACCCCCCGAGAAACACCTCTGGATCCGCCACTGGGTAGCCCCGAGAAACAAGCTGGTTAAATGCCCCCGATTTCCCAAAATTAAAAATAAATGTAAAAATGTTAATTCCCAATTTGATTTTGTTTCGTCCCAATGTGAACTTGAACTTTATAGTCGACAAAAATGAACTTTTTTTCTTTCACAAGAATGAAGATATGAAATTCTTCTCAAGTGGTGTTGCTGAAGTTAGTTTATTAAAGAGAAAAAAAACGCTATATTTTCTCTCTTTAATGAAGATATGAAATTCTTGAAGTATTTTTCATGCTGAATACAAATATCATTTCAGTTTTGCCCCATCAGGCACAGATTCAGAGATATAGAGAAAAATAGATTTTAATAGAAAAAGTGCTCTAAAACGGCTTTTATTTAAAATGTTCAAATTATTTCTAACGCGACACCCCGTCAAATTATGCAGATAGTTAGAATAAATATAAATTTTAAGTTTCATCCCAATCGGAGGTCATTTAGACGTGCCGCAAACGGCTTAAAGTTTAGAAAAATCGAAATTTTCAAGATTTTTTTTGCTTTGGTCACCCCTAATACAATTTTAGATATCCCTGAATGCAAAAAACATATATGTACGATATTCTATAGTTCTTTGGCTTTCTAAAAATCATTCATTCATAATATTAACGAAATTATGAACAAAAACGTCAGCAAAGATAAAACACCAGTACACTCACTGGTCGAAAAAATAGACTTCAATTGAATTAAAAAGCACGAGAAGCTAATGTATCCTCGGGTCACGGGCACTATCTTTATTAAATATTATTTAAAAAAAAATATTTCTAGAATCTCATATCTTTCTTTATACTTGTAAAAGAAAAAAGAAGTTCATTTTTTTCAACCAGTAAGTGGTAGAGAATTTTCCTGGGGTGGTTTTAGGCTATCATTATGTCCCCCTGGCTAGACGCCTTCGGCGGGCTTCGCGGCTAGTAAATTTTAATAGAAAATGTGATCTAAAACGGGCTCTTATTTATAATTTTCAAGATTTTTTTAAGACGACACCCCTTAAAAATATACAGATAGTTTTAATACATATAAAGTTTGAGCCCAATAATTTAGACGTGCCGTAAATGTCTTAAAATTTAGAAAAATCGAATTTTTTAAGTTTTTAACTAGGGTCCGACCGAAACAAGATTTTCAACCGAAACCGAATATTCGGGCTTCAACCTTAGTTTCGGCCGAAACCGTAACCGAAACTTGTATTTCCTATAAAAAAATTTATATTTTTTTTTTTGAAATTTTTTTCCCCTCCGTGAAAATCATTCTACCTTTTTTTAGGGAGACAAAATTTTTTCTCCTTCAAGTGCAAATCATTTGACCTTTTTTTTTTAAGACTCAAGTTTCGGCTACTTTTTGGCCGAAACCGAAACTACGGCTGAAACCATGATTTTTGGCCGAAACCGAATATTCGGTCGGTTCCTATTTTTAACCCTTGGGTTAATCTTGAAAATTCAAGAGCCGTTTTCTATTTTTTTTTTTTTTTTCTTTCTATATAATTATCGAAATCTGCCCTCGGGGCTTGATGTAGAGGTTAGCGTGCTAACCTCATATACCAAACGTCGCGGGTTCGGACCCCAGAGAGAAAAAAAAAAATATCTAAATCTGTGCCTGATGGAAAAATTCTAACTACATAACTGAATTCACTAAAAAATAGCGTAAAAGAAAGTAAAAATGTACTAGATTCACTAATCAGAATTCTTGTGAAGAAAACCTTGTGGACTAGTGTTATTAATAGTTTATAATTTGGCTTTTCTATTTAATATTTGCACACTTTTAAAACACTTTGCAATAATACAAAAAAAAAAATTAAATTAGAAAAGGTTTAAAAAGTATCAAATTTTCCATTATTAATAAATAATTATTAGGAATATGATGGAATAAAGTCTTTCCCACAAAAATCGACGTTTTGTTATATATCAACTTGCTATTTACGAGTATATCGAGAGAAAAAAAAATATGCGATATTCTAAGGCAGAATCGCAATTAAAATATTTGTATTACGGCGGCCATTCACGATCGCCCCATCCATCCAAAAAAAAAAAAAAAAAAATGGAGCGATGTCACTCCAAAAACTGACCGTGAGTGGGAAAAAACAAATGAATATTGTGTAGTGAATGGATGACATCCATTTGGAGCGATCGTGAATGGCCGGCTTAATGTTTGAAGTCTGTCTATATGGCCTAAGATGCCGAAAAAACTTTAAAAAAAAGGGGGGAGGAGTTGGAGATAGGAAATAATGCAACCTCGCGGGGTGCTTGTAGATGGCTACGGCCAGAGGTCGGTCACAATTTGAAATAAAATTATAAATTATACATATGATAACAAGAAAAAAATAAAATTGATAATACAATACAAAATACAATTCGAATAATGGAAATCATGAAGAGGCCTCCCTCCTAGTATATTCAACAATCATGTTGAATATGGGAGATCTCTCCATTATCCTGGTTCTCGCCCTGCCAACATGAAACAGAGATCCATACCTCAAGGAAACTGCTGGGACCCTGAAGCCAATTTTAGCTAATAATTCAGGGGTATCCCAACAGTTTCCCAATAGACAATTCAAACATTTTATTTTGTCATCATCTCTCCTGTCAGAGAGACTTTTTAAAGAGAACATTTTCAACAGCTCGCAATAGTCTAGAGGGGCGCCAAACAGTCCAACTTCTCTATAGAAGAGAAATTTCAAGAATTTCTTCTGGACCCCTTCAACCATATTTTTCTGCAAACTAGTGAAGGGGGACCATATTAGTGGAACATATTCCAAATTAGATCTTACTAAAGAAAAATATAATTTTTTCAAAGTAGACACATTTACAAATCCTTTTGAATTTCTTTTGATAAAACCTAACATCTTATAGGCTTTATTTACAATATTTTTTACATGAATATCGAAGGATAATTGAGAATCCAAAAGTACTCCTAAATCTTTAACACATTCCTCACGTTTCAATTCATTATTATTAAACATGTATTTAAAATCAATATTATTTTTTTTTTTTTTTGTAAAGGTAATAACTTGACATTTTTCTGTATTAATCGACATATCATTTCGTATACACCACTCATATATATCGTCTAGAGATCGCTGTAAATTCATACAATCATTAATTTCTTTAATATTTGAATATATTTTGAGGTCATCCGCATATAACAAACAATTAGAATTCTTCACTATATCTACAATATCATTTATAAATATAATAAACAAAAGTGGTCCCAAATTAGACCCCTGAGGGACACCTGAATATGCTATATATTCAGATGAGATGTGATTTTTACTTTCTCTTACCTATGTATATATGTAATATATATATAGAGAGAAAGTATTGGATTCATGTCAAAAATTCGATGTCGAGATTTTGATGGATCTTCACGTTTTGAGGTCCCCTGAATCCAAAAAAGTGGTTTTCGCGACATGGTCTGTCTGTGTGTGTTCAATTTTAAGCATGAAGGAATTGAGCTATGAGGCTGAAATTTTATATTTAAGTTAAACACCCCCGGGACCGACAAAATAAGCTTTTAATCAAAATCGGCCAAAAAGTACTAGTACTTTACTGATGTACTTTTTCAGTTTTTTTCGATTTTCTCAAAATTCGCTCTAACGATTTTGATTAAAATTCAAAAATCAATTATTAAAGTGAAACTTTTATTTTTTAGATGCTCTTTCAAATGTATATTCTCGTTTTGCCCTCAAAATTGTTTGAAGCACACTTTACTCTTGTGCTTCATAGGAAAGATAGGAGAAATAAATGGTTGCCATGGTAACCGAATTTATTTTTATTTTTATTAGATTAAAAATCAATTATTATTTAAACGCCCATTTTTTTTTCGGAGAAAACATATCTCTCTCTCACAAAACTATCTTCTCTCTTTCTACGCGTTTTAAATTTTTCTACCTTATCTTCGCATTTGGCCAATGTTAATTTCCTATAGGGATTTGTATGTTAATTTCGATTCAAAAGGGGGTCCCCTTTGGAACTTTTTAGGCATTTAAAATTTTTTTTTCCAATTCTTATGAAATTTTGTATTTATTTACGAATCTATATTGTGTATAAAATGTCCAAATATGAGATTACAATTTTGAAAAATAACCATACTTTATTTGAAGCAGTCAACATTTAAAATGCAAGTTTGAAACTAAGGTGCTATCGGAAACTAAATATATCTCGACACAAAAAATCTGGTGTGACCAGCACGGTGCACAACTTTCTCTTACCGAAGGGTGTGTGCTGTGCGCCAGTCACACCAGATTTTTGTATTTTACAATTTGTTTTCTATTATTTAAATAAGAAAATAACAATTCACATAGGGGGTTAGAAATACCATAATGCTTAAGTTTAGAGATTAAAATATGATGGTTGACGGTATCAAATGCCTTTGAAAAGTCTAAATATATAGAATCTATTTGAAGTTTATGGTCTAAAGATGTAGATATAAATTCAGTAAAAGTACACAAATTAGTTAACACAGAGCGTCTAGGAATAAAGCCATGCTGGTGAATTGATATATATTTCAAAACATAATGCATAATGTTTTTATACAATATACTTTCAAATATTTTTGCAAAAGGGGACAGTATAGCTATGGGTCTATAGTTTGAGACAAGCCTCCTATCATCCTTTTTACTTTCTCTTACCTATGTATATATGTAATATATATAGAGAGAGAAAGTATTGGATTCATGTCAAAAATTCGATGTCGAGATTTTGATGGATCTTCACGTTTTGAGGTCCCCTGAATCCAAAAAGTGGTTTTCGCGACATGGTCTGTCTGTGTGTGTGTCTGTCTGTCTGTGTGTGTGTGCTGTGAACAAAATATCTCAAGAACGAAAAGAGTTAGGAGGTTGAAATTTTATATTTAAGTTAGGCACCCCCATGGGACCTGACACGAAGCTTTTGAACAAAATCGACCAACAAGTACTAGTACTTTACTGATTCACTTTTTCAGTTTTTTTCGATTTTCTCAAAATTTGCTCCAACGATTTTTTTTAAAATTCAAAAATCAATTATTTTTTAGATTCTCTATAAAATGTATATTCTCATTTTGTGATTGAAATCTTCTGAAGACCACTTTACTCTTGTACTCCATAGAAAAGATAGGAGAAATGGTTGCCATGGTATCAAAATATAAATATTTTCCCATACTTATAAATTTTACATCTTGAATTCAATTGTACCCTACTGTCGGAAACTAAATACATGTCGACACAAAAAATCTGGTGTGACAAGCACAGTACACAACTTTCGATTACCGAAGGTAAGAGAAAGTTGTGTGCTGTGCGCCAGTCACACCAGATTTTTAAACACAGGAACTATATTTGTTAATTTCCAAAAAATCCGGAAATTGTTTAAACTTAAGGGAAAGATTAAAAAGATAATATAATGGTTCAATAAGAATATTAGAACAACCCTTAACAATATAGGCAGTAGACATGGGTCGATACGCGATTTTGCTGTACCAGGTACTTGTTCATACCTCGATATTTTTGTACCCGATACAGATTTCACTCAGCAACGCTAACTTCACATAAATACAAGTAACAGATTCGATACGTAGTATGAAATGTCATTTTACTAGAGACTAAATTAACATTTTTCAAAGTTTTTTTCCCCTGTATTTATAAATATTCTTGACTTGAAAAATCAAAAACTCATAATTATTCATTACTAAAGAGTTTTCCAAACTGACTGAACTGACATTTTAATGTCTCTAAATTTAAAATGTCATGTTATATACTGCACTAGAAAAATAATTAAGAAATTTCTTTACTAGTGAAAGAAATTTAATTTATTGAAGTTCATTATTTTTTTTAAATTCACAGTTACTTGTATTTTTACTTTTTTAATTAATGTTTTTAAATAAAAAAGTTTCAAAGTAAAAAAAACATAACTTATTTATTAAAAAAAAAATTTTTTTTTTTCATTTCTCCTCTCTTAAATTAAAGAAAAGAGAAATAATATATTAGTAATAATTAGATTTGTATTTAATTATTATAGGGCCTAGTGAGAAAAGTAGAGTAAAAATGATTCGGAATGACGTTCAAAAAGCGCGCCAGAGCAATAGCGAAAT
Source organism: Euborellia annulipes (assembly GCA_023213315.1). Taxonomy (NCBI): domain Eukaryota; kingdom Metazoa; phylum Arthropoda; class Insecta; order Dermaptera; family Anisolabididae; genus Euborellia; species Euborellia annulipes. Next base: position 26,062 of record JAKCPI010014742.1, on the reverse strand, counting down.
TGCCCTGCCAGGAGAGAAGAGGCGGGGCTGGGTGTCGCGAGTTGAGGGTCGCAAGAGAGAAGGAATGAGAGAACAGGAGATACGAAAAACTGTATCGGGTAAAGAAAAAGAAACGACGCTCTAAAGTGAAAAGAAAGTATTTGATCAATGCGCAAGCGCGAGAAACCCAGTACGAGTCTAGTGGAGTGTGCCTGAGTAGCTGTTACTCAATTACCTGATATTTTTGCTCGCACCCATTATGACTATCTGTTACTTTTTCATACCTGATACAAAATATCAGATTGATACAGTATCACCATAGATAATATAGATATGCAACAAGGGGGTTTTGACAGTTATGTGCTGCCTGGCTGATTCTCACAATTTAACCTCCACGGGGCGTGGCTTTAAATGGGCGCTTGGTTTGAAAATTCTCTTCCTGCTGCTACTACTATTACTACTACTACTACTAATAATAATAATAATACTATTTCGTGTTGCTCCACAAATTTACCTGAGCAGTGAAGGTTTTGAATCTTCAATTTTTTTATTATGATTATTATTATTATTGGTTTCTTATAAAAAATTCAATTCGTTTTTTAAATACATTGTTTACACAACCTATAATAATTAATCATTAAAAAAAATGAAAATTCAAAAACTTTAGTTTTCGGATACATTTGTGAGGATTATGATATTTTTTAAATATAGGAATATGATTATTTTGTATTATATATTTATATAAAATACTTTTTATATTATGGCAATGGTAATGTTTGATGAGATAGATATGGAGAAGAAAAAGGTGTATATAATGGAAAAAAATTTAATTATTTAAAACAAAATATATTTTATTCGTCTAAAAAAAAAAAAAAAAGTTTCCAGGTATAGTGAGTGTCAATATTAAATTAACCCAGCTTTCTCATTATTTTATTGTTTATATAAAAGATGAAATTATTTGTTGAAATTGTCTTTATCATTAAAAATGGGTTTCTTTGATATCGAATTTCACTGTACATAATATAATACATGAATTTATAAATTAACAGAGTTTGTAAAAAAGTATGCTAATTAGAATTGAAAAAAGCAGAGCGTAAGACAGGATTTAATCTATTATGCTTTTTGAAAAAGATAACTTTATTTTATATAAGGAGAACAAAATTTATTCAAAAAGTCTGCCATGCTTTGTTGTTAATCAGCCGTTAATAGGATTTTAGCCATCCATTTTTTGCATAACTGGAATATAAGGTGGTTGGTTGAAATTTGCTATTAAAAACTCGTAAAAGAAAATAACAAATTATTATTTTCTTACCTCGGGATCCCTTGGAAAACGATGCAAACGAGCTTCTTTGCTTGTATTTTTGCAAGAGCAAATACAACATACGAAAGGCATTTATCTAGAAAAACGTAGGAAAAAAAATCCAAATTGTATCGAGATATATATTCAAAATAATACCAATCTATTGATGAATTGAATTAAATAGAGACATGGTTTAAATGGTCACTGATTGTCTAAAAGACCTCAAAAAAAAAAATTATATGAAAAATATTGTTACTAAAAAAAAAATATATTAGAAATAAATATCACACAAGCTGAAAAAAAAATCGTTAATAAATATAGCTGAAAAAAATAATTAATAAATATATAAAAAAATATAATTTAATAAATAAAAACAATAGTAAAAAATATTTTAATCAACAAACGGAAAGAAAATGTTAAAACACGTGGAAAACGTTTTCTTAGATGCTCGTATATTGCTTTAAGTGAACCTGGTCGGAACAGATTGGCAACTGGAGAATTTGTTACCCCCACCATCACAGCAGAAGCGACACTAGCGCTTATCTAGATCTGGAGGTTTTTTGGTTGTGACGTCACTTTTTTTTTAGAACTGTCAAACCTTGTGAGTTGCAACCCCTGAGTATCACCCATGTCTAATAGGCAGGGATGCCATCCGGGCCAAGACACTTTTTTGGCTTTAGGTTATCAATAGCCGTTTTAATATCATCCAATAAATCAAAACTTGATTACAGACAATATGTGTTTGAGTCTCTACATCATCAATTTACGTATACTAATGAAATTAAAATTTCATTTACTTGAAAGATCTTAAAAACTGCACGCCATCTAACAAGCACGATTGGAACTACGTTAATAAAATTCAAATTAATTTCCCGCTTTATCTATTCATAGAGATATCGCAGCACCAGCCCACCAAAAGCGGGCTACCCACTTTGCAGTGGGTTATAAAAAAAAAAGTGAAGCAAATTAACGATTATAAAGTTTTATGATTTCTCCCATTAACAAGAGATTTTATGGGCTTTTAGATGTCATCCACCTAGAAGAAAGGTGTAAAATATACCTTTAACGTTAAAAAAATGATCATGACGTCATTTAATCTACTCTATTCATGTTAAAGAGAAGGGCGATGACGTCATTCGAGAAATTCAATGCCATTTTGAGTTGATTGATATTCCATAGAGAGTAAAAATCTTTTATTAAATAAATAACGTCTTAAAAAACGTTAATTTTTTTTGAATTAATTAATTATGATAAACAAACAAGCGATTCTCTATTAAATTCTCAATCCAAGCACATATTTTGTCAAAAAGTGTAAAAAATGAATCTTTAGTGTTGCCTATCTTCAGGCGTATTTACAAATTAATATGAAATTATCAACTCTTATTAAACTAACAGCTGAACAATTCGACTCAAAGCACTAGGCTATAACCATAATTGGCTGACTGTCATAAAATTTAACGTTTTACATCTTTTCTCATTAAAAGTTTGATATTTAAAGCCCGAGAAAAGGGTGAAATCCAGCATCCAAAAATGTATGGACCATTTTGGATAAAAGTGAATATTCAAAAGGTGGCGAAAATTTTATCTACCCTGGTGATGAAAAATAAAAACACTTTGTATTTTTAAATAAATCTTCGAAGATATTTTGTAATTTTTAAATAAATTTAGCACAAAAATACAAATCTTTAAAATTACAATTTAAATAAAATAAATAAGAACTCTTGGTGTATTGGAGGCCAAATTAATTTCCAATATATAGACGACGTTTCGAGAGTCTAAACGCCTCTCTTCTTCAGGTAATCAATTTACCCTTCAATAGCCCTGAAGAAGGGAAGCGTTTAGACTCCAGAAACGTCGTCTATATATTGGAAATTAATTTGGCCTGCAGTACAAGTGTTATTATTTAACTATCTGCAACAGGCAATCTTTTTACTTTCTCTTACCTCTATATATATGTTAATATATATATATAGAGAAAGTATTGGTTTCATGTCAAAAATTCGATGTCGAGATTTTGATGGATCTTCACGTTTTGAGGTCCCCTGAATCCAAAAAAGTGGTTTTCGCGACATGGTCTGTCTGTGTGTGTGTGTGTCTGTGTGTTCAATTTTAAGCATGAAGGAATTGAGCTATGGGGCTGAAATTTTATATTTAAGTTAAACACCCCCGGGACCGGAAAAATAAGCTTTTAATCAAAATCGGCCAAAGAGTACTAGTACTTTACTGATGTACTTTTTCAGTTTTTTTCGATTTTCTCAAAATTCGCTCTAACGATTTTGATTAAAATTCAAAAATCAATTATTTTTAAGATGCTCTTTCAAATGTATATTCTCGTTTTGCCCTCAAAATTGTTTGAAGCACACTTTACTCTTGTGCTTCAGAGGAAAGATAGGAGAAATGGTTGCCATGGTAACAAAATATAAATATTTTTCCATACTTATAAATTTTACATCTGAATTCAAATATTCCCTACTGCCGGGAACTAAATACATGTCGACACAAAAAATCTGGTGTGACAAGCACAGTACACAACTTTCGATTACCGAAGGTAAGAGAAAGTTGTGTGCTGTGCGCCAGTCACACCAGATTTTTTTATTTTATTTCTGCCTGTAATTGTTTCGGAGAAAACATATATATCTCTCTCTCTCTCACAAAATTATCTTCTCTCTTTCTACGCGTTTTAAACTTTCCACCTAATCTTCGCATAGGAACAATGTTAATTTCCTATAGGGATTTGTATGTTAATTTAGATTCAAAAGGGGGTCCCCTTTGGAACTTTTTACGCATTTAAAATTTTTTTTTCCAATTCTTATGAAATTTTGTATTTATTTACGAATCTATATTGTGTATAAAATGTCCAAATATGAGATTAAAATTTTGAAAAATAACCATAGTTTATTTCAAGCAATCAACATTTAAAATGCAAGTTTGAAACTAAGGTGCTATCGGAAACTAAATACATGTCGACACAAAAAATCTGGTGTGACCAGCACAGTGCGCAACTTTCTCTTACCGAAGGGTATGAGAAAGTTGTGTGCTGTGCGCCAGTCACACCAGATTTTTTCTCAAATACTTACCGAAAGTTGTGTTCTGTGCTTGTAACACCAGATTTTATGAGTCGATATATATTTACTTTCCGCCGATTCAAGATGAAAAATGTATAAGTATGGGGAAATATTTATATTTGTTACTATGGCAACCATTTCTCCTATCTTCTCTATGAAGTACAGTGAGCGCCACAATTAAGTCCCCACCTTTCATTTGATTTGACTACAAATCATTTGAAATAAATAGGGATGGGGTCTAAATGGCCTTAGATGCCGAGAAGGACCTTAAAAAAAAAAAAAAAAGTCCCCACCTGATAGCTTTAGCCTTAAGTATATGGTATAGTATATGGTGTATAGTGAAGTAATTTTAATGACCGAAAAAGTAAAACGTAAGATCTGGTACAGATGATTTTATTTTGGGTTTTCAAATTTAAAATTATTTCACTATTTACCATATTCCATACCATATATTTGAGCTTTACTATCAAGCGGGGACTTAATTGTGGCGCTCACTGTACAAGAGTAAAGTGTGCTTCAAAAATATTTCAATGGCAAAATGAGAATATATACTACTAGGCGGAAAGCCCGCCTTCGGCGGGCTTTTCCGCCTAGCCAGGGGGCCACGCCCCCTGGACCCCCTTGCTCGCCTTTGGCGAGCAAGTTTATTCCCAATTTGGGATATTTCTTGTTGCAATGCAAGTGTTAAGAAAGGATCTTATATTCAAGCGAGGCGAGGGTACCGATTGGGAACAGCACAAAAGGGTCTGTTTATGACTGTTTAAAGGGTCAGTCACCTGAGTCCTCTCTTCGTTTTTCAACTGCTGCGTAGCCCCACCCCCAGCCCATAGTCAGGTAGGAAGCTGGTTCACACAGCACAAAGGACGCTCTCTAATTTCTAGCCAACTTGTTGATTTTGTGTTCCCATATTGAAGAAATTTGATTATAATTAATTTTCCAAAACATTTAAGAGATTCAAATTATTACTACGTTACTCCCAGAGCCATATACTATATGTGTACTTAATTTCAAATGGATTCATTGAAAATTGTGGATTTCTATAGAACATATACATACATATTTACATACATACATACATTTTTCCCATTTCATTTTTATATATATAGATAAAGAGCATCTAAAAAATAATTGATTTTAATTTTAATCAAAATCTTTAGAGCGAATTTTGAGAAATTCCATATGTATGCATTCCATAATATTCAACATATCGACATCGAATCTTTGACATGAATCCAATACTTTAAGATAAGAGAAAGTATAATCTTAAAGATATTTTGTAATTTATCAAATATTTTCTATATTTCTAAATTTTAACACAAAAATACAAATAATTAAAATAATTTTATTTTCTTTTTCGACAAAATTTTATTATATTCTGATTAAAAGAGCGTCATTGACGCCATTCATAATGAAATAGCAAATTGTTATAAGATTTCTTTTCTTATTATATTTCGTTACTAAATATTCAGGCCATAATTGTTCTTAAAGGAAATAAGATAGCGCTTGTGTCACTTTAGGCGACCGATATATAATGGAAATATTAAATGCAAAGCAGAGTATCAGCTGTTAACACCTTAAATTCCAAATTGGTCAAATTATACAAAAAACAAAAGAGAATTTTACCCAAAATGGTTATATTTGACTGCTATATATAGCTTATTATAACTTATATCAGGAGAGAGGACGAATATTGAATTGCTTATACCGAGATGACGTCATAAAAATATTACTTTCATTATTGAATTTCTTTTTCTTAACTTGATTGCTACATGTAGTTAGTTGAGGGTTTTGCCACGAGATTGCACCATCGATCTCTTCTTCCCTTTCGACTCTTTTACTTTCTCTTACACATTCACTATTAATATATAATAGAGAGAATCCAGTTTTTAATTAATGTGACCCGCACCCCCTCCGACATAGTAGAACTCTTGCTTCTTGTGCTAAAGGTCAGAAGCTCGCATCCCGTCTTATGCGACGACTTAAATTTAAAAAAAAATCACTTGTTATGACTAAGCACATCACATTTCATAAATAAACATTCGAATTTAGATTATGAAATAATAATACTATTCTACAAAATATTAGAAATCTGGTGTGACAAGCACAGCACATAACTTTCATCTTACCTTCACTAATTAAATAAAGTTGTGTTCTGTGCTTGTCACACCCGATTTTTTTGTGACGACATAGGTATATTTAGTTTCCGAGAGTACATTAGAATTCAAGTATTTATATTTTGTTACCATGGCGACCATTTCTCCTATCTTTCCTATGAAGTACAAGAGTAAAGTATGCTTCAAAAAGATTTCAACGGCAAAATGAGAATATACATTTTAAAGAGCATCTAAAAAAATAATTGATTTTTGAATTTGAATAAAAAATCATAAAAAAGTGAAAAAGTACTTCAGTAAAGTATTAGTACTCTTTGGCAATTGTTGAGTCTTGTTTGTTTTGTTCCAGGTGTCTCTTTGGAGGCCGCAGAGCGTGCTCTCAACGGTCTGCGTGTAGCTGCAGTGGCCGTAGGTGGGGCCGTCTCTCGTGACTCTCGGATTGTGCCCGGCGATTGGCTCGTCTCCGTGAATCATGAAGCATTGAGAGGTGCCAGCCATGGCCAGGCGAGGGCCATCCTTGCTAGAGCTCAACTCCTCACTCCAGAGATCAGGTAAGTGGGATGGATCCGTCATTTTCATTGTACAGTGAACATCAATATTATTCTCACCTTTTTTTTTCTTTTGCAATTAAAGTACATTGGTGATTAAAGGGAAGAAAAAAAGGTACATAGTGTCTAAATAAAGTATCATTTATTTTTATTTGGCATTATATTTAAGAATATATTTTTTATTTCTTTTCGCAAGTTTTATCAAATTATTATCATTGTTAGCAATTGCACAGCATCTGTACAGTCAATACAGTTAATTTAAAGTAAATAAGTAATTAATTTTTTATAAGCTCCAGAGACGCTTTGTTTCTTTTGTCTCTCCATCACAGGAAAACTCTCTCTGTAAATGCCGATGTGCCAGGAATTGACACTCTGTAAATGCCAATGTGCCAGGAAAAGACATTAAAAATGAAATTACTTTATACAAGTTTGAAAAATCTGGTGTGACTGGCGCACAGCACACAACTTTCTCTTACCTTCGGTTATCGAAAGTTGTGTTCTATGCTTGTCAAACCAGATTTTTCGTGTCGACATATATTTGGTTTCCGACGATAAATTAGAATTCAGATGTAAATTTTTTTTTTTTTTTTTTTTTTTTAAACATTCACACTTTTTTCTCATTCGCACTCACACTCACACACACATTCACAGTATTTTCGGCAACTCAGGCCATTTAAGACTTTGACGATAACCGTTGTAATATATATTATCTATTGTGGGTTCAGGCATTTCTATTTAAGCCATCTGGTATCCAAATGGCTTAAATAAAATCATCGGACTGCCTGGGTCCGAACCCGCGACGTTTGGTATGGGAGGTAGGCACGCTACCTACTACGCCAAACTCGGGGGCGATGTAAAATTTATAAGTATGGGAAAATATTTATATTTTGTTACCATGGCAACCATTTCTCCTATCTTTTCTATGGAGTACAAAAGTAAAGTGGTCTACAGAAGATTTCAATCACAAAATGAGAATATACATTTTATAGAGAATCTAAAAAATAATTGATTTTTGAATTAAATATAAAATTTCAACCTCCTAGTTCAATTCCTTCATGCTTTAAATTGAACCCAGACACACAGACAGACAGACACACACACAGACAGACCATGTCGCGAAAACCACTTTTTTGGATTCAGGGGACCTCAAAACGTGAAGATCCATCAAAATCTCGACATCGAATTTTTGACATGAATCCAATACTTTCTATATATGTATATTAACATATACATATAGGTAAGAGAAAGTAAAAATTATCCTCACAGTTGTCAGTCTTATTAAACACTTGTTGCCAATTTTGTGCCATTTTATCAAAAATGCTTACGATCAAACTTTTTGAATCCCAGAAAAATCAAATCTTGCAAAATAAAGTATTTTTGCATACTTTATTGTTTACTTAAAGTATAGTGTATAATTATACCTATAAAAGGGATGTGGAATCTCAATAATTTAAAATGTACGAAATGAATAGCAGTCGGACCCGAGCCATGGAGTACAAAAATATATGGACCGTTAGAGTAAAATTGAATATTAACGAGATGGTAATCTTTTGAAAATTAACAAAATTTTGATGATGAAAAAAAAAAAATTATTTGTATTTTAAAATAAAGATATTTTGTAATTTATCAAAAAATTTCTATATTTCTAAATAAACACAAAAATACAAATTATTAAAGATATAAATTTTATGTCTTAGGTATTTTTCGACAAGTGCATAAGGACAAAAGCAGGCGGTGCGGCTAGTAAATAAATAAACAAAAACTTGATAATAAATTTCTTTATTAAATTCAATGAGTCTGAGTATTCGTTAAATGAGATAGATAGTTTTAGTTCTATTTATATGGGGATTTTCGATTTAATCCAGTTGAGGTAGAAAGCGACGCTGGCGTAGACGCCAGGGAGGTCATGGGCGCAGCCATCGCCGAAACTCACCACGCCTTTCAGTGAGCCCTCACATGCCATCGGGCCTCCACTGTCGCCCTGCGAACAAAAAACAAAACAAATCAGGGGATCGAAAAAAAAATTTGACGTTTAGGTAGCGTATCTTCACCTTCTTCAGGACCTAAATTGAAGATCAAAAACATTTGGATATCATCCCTTTAGTGTTTTTTTTTTATTTTCTTATTTACTCCCTTCGTCATCAATTAATTTTTAGTTAAAATGGAAAGCATTATTATGATTTTTTTTTCATTGTTGTAATTATATTTATTTTTATTCTAATTAATTCCCACAAAATTTTTATTTAATTAATTAAAAAAAATAAACTAATTTAATTAGAAATCCATTGTTATGAAATTGTATTGCAAAATTAATGAGGTCATAAACAACGAAATTCAACTTATTTTTTATTTTAAATTGTATTGAAATTTGTTATCTACTTCGTATCAGATTTTGAATATGATTTTTTTCTGAACATATTTATATTCTTTGTTTTTAATAATGATTATGGGTATTAATTAATTAATTTTTATTTATTAAAATATAAATGATAAAAATTGAAATTTAATATAAATATAATTAATTATAGCAAAAGAATTGTGAGATTTTTTTTAAATTCCTTTTTTGTTTATAACTCAGAAACTACTTGACGGATTTTTATGGGGTTTTTTGTATTTTATTTATTTTTATTTTTCCAATTTTTTGAAAGATAATTCTAGATTCGTTAGCCTATGATTATAAATTAAAAATCTTACCTCGCAGGCGTCTTTTCCACTATCCAATAAACAGACCATGTCGTCTTGGATCACTCCTGGATATCCACCATTCGCAAATAACGTTTTGCATGTCTCTTTTGCAATGCTCGTCAAATCCACAGTGTAAAGTTCATCAGGGGTAATCGGGGTGTTCTCAGACTGTAAAACATCAACATAAATATTAATGATAAGAAATTTGAGGGTTGGTTCTTACCAAATATCCCCATCCACTGACACGGCATCTGCTCCCAGGCGTGGGCTCGGTATCGCCCAATCCGATCGCTCCAACTTTATCATTAATTGCCAAAGGTGACTCCAGCTAAAAGAAAAAAACAAAATAATGTTTCAACTAGAGCAAACGGTTACCAGTTTAAAATTAATTAAACAATTTTCGTTGTTTAAATTTTTTGTGAAAAAATCAAATTAATTAACTAATTAATTATAATTTTAAAATAAATTTTTAACAATATATTTTTTAACAATAAATGAATTTAAAGTTAATTATTTTTTTAAAGTGAAACTTTTATTATATCACTACGAATTTTTTGGTTCTTCTATCAGCATGTCGCTTTGTAACGAGGTGACGTAAAAAGCCATGACGTCACAATCCATGACGACAAAATTAAGAAAGTTGAAATTTCTATATATATAATGAATTATAAAAAAATAATTGTGAGATTTAATAATTCAATTTTTAAATTGATAAAATATAATTTTTAAAATAATTTAAAATATTCAAATCTTCAATCTATATATACTGTATATATATAATCCAGGGGGCGAAGCCCTCTGGCTAACCGCGCCGCCCGCCTTCGGCGGGCGGCGCGGCTAATTACTAAATAAATATTGTTCACAGTTTTTAACATGCGTCTATTGATTTCCTATTTTCCAATTATTAAATTAAGATTAAAAACGCGATTTTAATAACCTTAATTGAATAATTTTTTGAAAATTTTCAGTTAAACGCCTACGATCCGAAAAGTTTCACTTGCATCGTGGTTTCATAAAACCACACAATGATTTTTTATAAATTAGTCTATTATTACTGACAATTAAAATTTAATATTTATTTAATTATTAATATAATAATAATTGTGAGATTTAATTAATTCATATTCTCTAAACTACTTAACGGATTTTTATGGGACTTTTTCTCAATATAACGGCACTCTACTGTAAAGCTACGAAACTAGTATAATATATTTATGTATCGTTAGTGTTATCGAAAATCTATATTATAGTAGAATAAGGGTATTTTATGGCTGGTGGAATTTGTATCAGGAATGAAAGTTAGAAGATAAATAATATATTTCTAGCAGCTGACGTTTCGGCATTGATCAAGGCCATCTTCGGAGCTGCTATTATATATGTATTATATATGTTTATAATAACAACTAACAGACCAAAGCCGAAACGTCAGCTGTTAGAAATTTTGTATTATTTTATTTAAAATCTAACTTTCATTTCTCATATATATTATAGTAGATGACGTTTAGTGACTGCCTATGTCTGGTGTATAGCCACCGAAATGTTGACAGGATCGAGAAAAAGCTTCTAAGAACTTCGTTAAGGACTAGAAAAAGCGAGACTTATACCTCTAGCTCTGAAATGGCATTAAAAAAAAAATGATTTGTTTGACCTGAAGAAGTGTGTGATTTGAATCCGAAAAGTTTTTTTTTTTTTTTCATCGTTATCTTACCACTAAAATGGCGATGTCATGTGGAAAACCTGAAGGATTGTACTGTTCATGGATGAAATATTGGGAGACGCTTTTCAATTGAGCATTCGGTCCGGGGTTGTATTGGTTATTCGTTCCCGCGACGATATTGAAACTACTTGGCGGCAATAACTGCCCATTATATGGACTAAAAAAAAAAAAGAAAAGGAGGTGAGAAATACGAAGAATTTTGTATTCTTGTGTTTGTGTTCCCTTTACCTGTAAAGGCAATGCGCAGCTGTCAGGATGTACTTTTGATGGATGATAGACCCGCCACAGGCGTGCGCTTGGGGATTCCTGATTGAAACTTGATAGGGGAATTCGCCGTCGTAGGCTTTGCGACCTCCAACGATCTTTTTGTTGCTCTGCTCCATTCGTAAGAGCTCAAATGCTCTGTTAATTGCTCGACTCTGTGCTCTGATGTGACCTTGAAAAAGTTCATTACATTCAATTTTAATTTATATCATTAATTATATAATATTTATTGGGAGATTTAATTATTTTAAATATAAAAAAAAAAAAATGGGGCGTTTGGCCCAACAAAAGATTGTTAGATTCAATAACCGAAGAAGAGTAGCGTTTTGAGTTATTCAGGGCTAACATTTTATTTTATAAAAAACAGCTGCTTATAATTGACTTATGCTATCAGGCAGTCCGCAAAGAAAATAAATAGGGTAAGAGAAAGTAAAATGAAGTCACAGCTACTTAATTTATTTAACTGGATGCCCCAGAAATCCCAGCAAGGATAAAGATAAAAAGAAAAATAGATAAGATTTATTTATTTTTATCATTAGTCATCATCCAATAAATAATTTCTATTCCACCGTAACGAGAAAAAAATTCTCTATATTTTGGAAAAAACCCCATAAAAATCCGTTAAGTGGTTTCAGAGTTATTATATCTTTAAGAGAATTAAGAATAAAAATATATAAATCTCGCTGTTATTTTTCTATAATTAATGATATGTATTAAATTTTCTTTATTTAAATTTAAAGGATTTATCTCCTAGGGAGATAGGCAACTAAATCGCTTGAGAAAATTAAAGTAAAGCCCAACTGCCAGGCGTGCTAATTTTTATTTGTTTACGGTTATAAATTAAAAAAAAAAATTCATTACCGTGTAAGGTTCATTTTTGTCTAGCCCATTTATTTCTGAGATTCCAACGTTTTATTAATTAACAAATTTAATTAATGATAAAAAAAAGAAAATTAAAATTTCAATATAAATATAATTAATTATAGATTTCCTATTGTGAGATTTATTTTAACTTTTTCTTTATAACGCATTAACTCAGAAACTAATGGACGGATTTTTATGGTTTTTTTTTAATGTATAAAAAATGGTTTTATTTTTAGAATTCATTCATTTATAAAAAAAATCTAATTATCCCCTATTGGTTAAAGAATTGTTTACCTGCAAAAACGAGTGAATTTGAAAGTGCGAGCAGCAAGAAGAAGAGACAGCACTTGCTCGCCTCCATTTTGGAATCAGATCTTTGCATCAACTAATAATAAATTGCAAAACAAGCAAAAAATTTGGTGCTTTTATATTCTTTTTATCTTAAACACCTGCTCTCTCTCTTCCTTTCTTTTCTCTTATCTAATCTTAAGATTAAATTTCCCATTAATAAACTAATTTCATATTAAGGTTTCCTTCTAAGATTTTTATTTATTTATTTAATTTGGGAAATTTACTCTCAAATCAATCAAAGGCTTTTATCTTTAATTTATTTTGATTAAATTTATAATTGTTTTTATTCAAAAAAAAAAAAAAAAAAAAAAAAAGGATAAAATAACATTTATTTTTTTATTTAAAATTAAAATTCATGACTTAATGAAGTTTTGCACACTTCTAAAGGTTAGTTCAGTAAATAGGTGTTCTTAAATTTCCATTTTGGCAGACTCAAAAATTTTAGAAAATATATTTTCCCATTAAAAAGCTCTGGGCCTAATTTTCCTTATTGATAAATAAAAATTAATTAATTGTCAATCTTCTCTATTCATATAAATGACAAAAAAATAAAATTTAATATTTTATATAATTAATTATAGAATAATAATTGTGAGATTTAATTTGAACGATTTTCTATTTAATGGACTAACTCCGAAACTATTTGACGAATTTTGATGGGGTCTTTTTTAATGTATAGAGAATTTCACAAGGGTGATTTAAGGCTAGATTTTATTTTTGTGAAAAACTCATTTTAGGGTGTATAGAAATAAAATAATTCTAAAAAATTAAATAATCCTTTATTAAATGAATTTCTCGTTGATAATAATAAGACAAATACGATATTCTTTTAAAGACAAATCCGAACAAAAAGATTCACTCAACGTGTGGAAGGTGGACCATGCTGTTAGTATATTAAAATTTATTTTTCTCCTTTGATAATCAAATATCAGCTAGACTCAGAGGTTTGTAATTTGAGTAGCCATTTTCTCTTTGATCCATGCGCCATAATAAGCAGCACTTGTAAAGACATCGGGACTCTCGGGTCGAGCGCAGCCTTCGCTAAAAATGGCGATGCCTGCCAGGGTGCTGTTGCAAATTAAACCCCCGCCGCTGTCGCCCTATGACAAGAAAAAAAAATATTTTAATTAAAAGAGGGCGTTTTGACTACGTCACAAATCTGTACATTTAGGAATTAGGAAACATTACTTACATCACTAAACATACAGAAATAGGGGTAGGAGTTGATGAAGAAAATAACTAAATTAATAAATTAATTAATTAAAATTTAAAAAATAAATTTTTAACAATAAATAAATTTAAAGTTAATTATTTTTTTATAAATTAGTCTATTATTACTAAATTATTATTATTATTTGAAATTCCTATCGGGATCCCCGTTTATTTACCCGAGGTGCTTTCGTGTACGAAGACACACACCTCAAACCCAACCGACCTCTGGCCGTAGCCATCTACCGGCACCCCGTGAAGTTACATCATTTCCTGTCTCTAGCTCCTCCTCCTGCTCTCGTCTCTAGCTAGTGAACTAATCCTTATTTCTGGTTCCAACCGGCTCCTTATATCCAACCTCTTCTATGCTATGGAAGATGTCCTAGTTGAGGAGGGACTCCCTCAGCACCGGCGTGTAGCCTACTCCTTTCGAATAATGCATCACTGAGAGGGAATCTTCTTTACGTCCCTTCCACAGGACGGGATGTCACAGCAACTCCCTCTCCTCGTAGAGTTGCCTGGGGGCTATTGTGGTGAGATCCTATATTCCAATCCAGGGCTTGCTTGAGGATTTGTTTACATTAAATAAATATTTTTATTTTAATGAAAAATCCCGCACGCCAAGGATTTGAACAGGGATCTTCTTTGCAGAAGCCGACACCCTAGCTCACTACACCAGCGAGCCCCCTCTATTATTACTAAAAATTCAAATTTAATATTTATTTAATTAATTATAGAATAATAATTGTGAGATTTAATTAATTCATATTCTCTAAACTACTTAACGGAATTTTATGGGACTTTCTCTCAATATAACGGCATACTGCTGTAAAGCTACGAAACTAGTATTATATATTTATGTATCGTTAGTGTTATCGAAAAGCTTTTTTCAGTCAAAATGAAAACAAAAGCGACGTTTCGATCGTAGATTGGGATCATCTTCAGGCTAGTTGTGATAACAAACATTAACATTTTAACAATTTTAACCTTCTAGAGTTGATTTTGACGGAGAGTACAGTCTGGACTCGTAAGATGGATTATCAAAGAATAAGTTTAATCAGAGATATGTTTATTATTTTCACGTTTACAATGTGGGTTATAAAAAAAAAAAATTAAAAAAAAAAATATAAATCCAACTAGGAGGACCTTCGTGATAGATTAAGGGATTTAGTTAGCGTGTTGGATACTTTTTTTGATTAAACAATAAAAAATTACTCTAAATGAGTTCTCCCCTTGGTGAAAATCTCAACACATTGACAAAAACCCCATAAAAATCCGTCCAGTAGTTTTAGAGTAAATGCATTATAAAGGAAAATAAGAAATTAAATCTCACAATTAGAATTCTATAATTAATCATATTTATTTGATCAATTATGTGAAATTGAAATCGTGGAGATCGAGGGTAGAGTAGAGAGGTTAAGAACATCCCACTTCTCTACAATAGAATGCGTGCACGATGGTGCACCAGGGGTATACAAACGGGCATTTCCCTCAAATAATTACGAGTAATCTTTTCTCGCTTACATCACAAATGCCTTTGCCATTTTGTAAAAAGCACGTCATATCTCGTTCAATAGTCTCTCCATAATGCTTTTGAAAGAAATCCACGCACACGTGATGCGGAATGTGCGTTAAATTCACTGCATACAACTCATCAGGGACCACATATTCATTCTCGTTCTAAAACAAAAAAAGAATGGGGCAAAAGAAATCTTTAATTGAGGTATAATAAAACGCTAGAATCGCTTATCAATCAATTTTCTTATCTATCAATATTTGGCCTACATTCGGCCTCCTTTATCAGTTACTGTATTACTTGCAAAGGAAAGTATGGTAACAACAAATTTTGTTTTCTTAAAAAAATACATTTTTTTACTTAAAAGTAATTTTTTAGTGAAATAATCAAATTTATATCATCAAAGTTTATTTACGAAATTGTAAAATCAAAATGGCGATTTTGGCCGGGATTACGAAAAATCGCTTCTTAAATGACGCCTACGTAATATTAATATTAATAAATATATAAGAGATCGTAGTGCCATCTATTGAGAATTCTAACAACTAAAATTCTATTTCCGCCGTCCAACTCTTTATTTGCATCCCGCCATCTATTGAGAATTCCAACAACTAAAATTCTATTTCATCCTCTCTATTTGCATCCTGCCATCTATTGAGAATTCTAACAACTAAATGTTGCCACGCCAGCTTTGATAAAAATATTTTAATTTTAAAAATAAATACAAAAACAAACAACAATTCGACTTAAAAACTCTGACGTGACAACACACAACTTTCTGAATATAAAAGTTCCATAATTTTTTTTACTTATCTTTTTTCGATATTTTTTTAGAAATTTAAACAAAAACAAACGAACCATAAATCCCCATCCACTGATGGTGCATTGCATTCCTTCGGGAATTTCTTCTTCAGAGATTCTGATTGGTTTTAATTTTTCATTCAACTCAAGTGGAGATTCCAACTAAAATAAATATATAAACACTATCAGATTGGATCTGTAAAAAAAAAGAACGGAAAGTTTTGTAATTTCGTTGTCTATTTTTATATTTTATTTAAAACTCTTGCGTGACGAAATTAGCTTCCTTTATGACGAATTCATTATTTGAGACGTGTAAAAAGAAAATGTATTAATAAATAAAAATATGTATGTTATATGAATATAGTGACGTGATTGAGACTTACTGTAGAAAATATGCTTGTTAATTTTTGCTAGTCAGGTAAGTGAGGCCCCTCCAGTTTTTATTAAAACAACCCTTTTATTTTCAGTGTTTTGAGGGCAAAATTTTATAATCAATATTACGACCATGATGAGACAAGCGCAGAACACAATTTTCAATTATCGTGCCACCAGTCACACCAGATTTTTTTTTTAAATTTTATCCTTGTCCTTCTTGGAGTTTTAATTTTTATTTTTTGAATGTTTGTTTTAAATATTTTAGGCTAAATGTAAAAAAATGTCCCTGCAGCTGAAAATAAATAAATATTTTTTAGATTAATTTTAAAATTAAAATCTACGCCGTAAGACTTATTTTCTAAACATTTAAAAAAAAGCCCATAAATATTCGTCGAGTAGTTTCAGAGTTATGAAATTATAAAGGAAAAATTTAAATTTAAATCTCACAATTAGAATTCTATAATTAATTAGATTTATATTTAATTTTATTTTGTTATTTTATATAAGACAATTAAATATTTATGGGTGTTAAAAGTGACATTTATAGAGAAGACCTGACTAGCTTCCAAACCCGCTGAAGGTGAACGATTCCGCATATTTGAGTGAATTGTTATTTAATTTAAAATAGAGAGATTTTACCCTCAAAAGTGCAATATCATGAGAGTATTGTTCAGGATCATATTCTTCATGAATGAAATATTTGATTATATTTCTAATCTGCGCTTCTGTTCCTTCGAGGTTCCTTTGGTGATTCGTGCCGGCGATTAAGCGGAAGTTCTCTGGTGCCAATAAGAATTCTGGTGGGCTGGAAATAAGGAATAGAAAGCTCTCTCTGTTAATGCTGATGTGCCAGGAATAGACATTAAAAATGGAATTGTTCCTTACTCGTAAAGGCAATGCGCAGCCGTGAGTACGTGCATTTCGTCCAAGATGGAGCCTCCACATGCATGCGAATAGGGATTCCTGATGGACACCTGAAAAGGGAATTCCCCTTCCTTCGCCTCTCGTCCGCCCACTATTTTTGGTGCTCTAGAATTTTCACTGTAGACTACAAAAAAAAAAGAAAATTATTCCATAAATGAATCAGTTTTTTGATGAAGATTGTTTTAAATAGGTCAAAACATCGTTTACCGCATAAAATGCACTTGTCCACCAAATAGTGGGGCTTTAGTTTTCATAATTCATCATATAAAATCCTCTAATTATGTTTTTAAACAGTTTTTTGCCTCTTCGAAAAAATTTTAAAATATGGACATGTTGGTTTTATGCAGCAAGCGATTCGAATATGGGTGTGTTAATTAAATGTGGAATGGGGTGTCTTGCTAGTTGTCCCTTGCTCGACTTCTTCTTCATCCCTCACCATAACCCGATTAGAAATTTTAATGTGACCTATTGGGTCCTCATTGGGCTGGCACGCAAAGTCCTGTCTGGCCCAGATTGGATAATTATTTCCCATTTAGGTCATACACAGAACCCAATTGGGTGAAACTGACTATAAGTTGTTTTATTTTTCCTGAGAATTGGGTTCTAATTAGGCCCTTATAGGGATTTCCCTATTGGGCAAGCCTCCTTGAGACGCAATGAGGTCCAGATGTCAAGGGCGGATCCAGAGGTGTTTCTCGGGGGGGGTAATCTGGTGTGACTCGTCGCACAGCACACTATTTTTTTTAATTTCGGTAATTTAAAAGCGCATTCTGTACTTGTTTGCCAGAACATAAATACACATCAAATTTTTAAGTATTAATTTTAAAAATTTTACATTAAAAATAAATTTTTTTGCGAAAAAAGGTATTTTTTCGAATCTCGGGGGGGGGGGGGTAATTACCCCTTTACCTCCCCTTGTATCCGCCCTTGCCAGATGTATACTCTGAGTGACCCCAAAGTAATTTCTGGCCGGGAAATAGATATCTAGGGTTGCCATCTTTTTTTTGCAATTAAGAATGCCGATGTGCCAGGAATAGACTTTAAAAATGAAATTACCCTAAGTTAGAAAAATTATCATCAGTTTTATTAAATACCTGCTGCCATTTTTGTGTCGT
The DNA here is from genome assembly GCA_023213315.1 of Euborellia annulipes. Classification (NCBI taxonomy): domain Eukaryota; kingdom Metazoa; phylum Arthropoda; class Insecta; order Dermaptera; family Anisolabididae; genus Euborellia; species Euborellia annulipes. Next base: position 7,238 of record JAKCPI010014742.1, on the reverse strand, counting down.
TTTAAGCAAAAAACGCTTAAACTATTTGGAATCCCAGAAAAACTAAATCATGCGAAATAAAGTATTTTTGATTACTTTATTGGTTTCGTAAAGTATACCCGAAATAACGTGCAATACTTTATTATAAAGCACGGGTGGCAACCCTAACTATATCCCACGTTATCATTACACAGTCTTTAGAAGCTCCTCACTACATGAAATATCAATTTCAGTCAGTTACCATATTCAAGTTCCAAATTAGAATATTTTCTTTATATTATGTTTTTCCACATACTGTATTTCCTTTCTTCTATTATTTCGTAGAAACGGCTATCTAATTAATCAGAATTAATTGACTTTGAAGATTTATTCTAGATTAGCAGGTGTTCGGCCACAATTAATAAAAATTACTATCCAAAATTTTTTTATTTGGTTGATAGTCCAGTGGATATAATAATGGTTTTTGGGAAATATTTTAGAGTTAATGAAATCTTTACAAGTTATTTGAAGGAATGCCTATCCTAAGTCCTCGACCTCGGCCCTGTGTTAACTTGGAAGAGGAGAGAGGGGGGCTGCAAAAACCTAAAAAAATTTGGACTTTTTTCTTTTTTTCGCTTATATTTCATAAACTAAACATGTTTTGTTATTTATAGTCAGAAACAAAGTTGTAGAGAATTAAATTTGCTAAATAGTGGTACATAAAACGAATTTGTAGACCTAAAATTAACCGAGATACGTCCGGTCAAAGTTAGACGAAATTTTGAGAAAATTTATCCGGCCGTATCTCGGTTAATATTGAGTCGACAAATTCGTTTTATGTACCAAATTTTATCAAATTTAATGCTCTATAACTTTGTATTAAGCTATAGTGCACAGAATATGCTTAGTTTATGAAATATAAGCGAAAAACTGAAAAAAGTTCAAAATTTAGTAATTTTTCTTAATTATTGTATTGCATAGTACTTTTACTGCCATAAATAATTAGTATGACCGAAACTGTAAGTGTATCTTATTTATTTTGAGAAGCCCAGGAGTCTAACCAAATTTAAAAAAAAATTGGTGTGACAAGCACATAACACATTAATAAAAAAAAAAATCATTTTTCTGTATTAATATTATTATATCCGTAATGACCCCCGCCTACCTGTCAAAATGAAGACAAAGAATATAGAAACGACAAAGCACTTTCTCTTCATAGTGAGTGTCTAAGAAGAAAGAGGCACTTAATTAAACTGACTATTTGATCCTTTTTTTTCTTTTTTCTTTTTTCATTTAATCTTATCTCATCTCTCCTCATTTATTTATCAAAAGAACAAAATTCTTTTTTTATTTAACAAGTCTTTAACATGTTTTTTTTTATCGGAAAAAGAATTTAAAGCTTCCTGTGAAATTTGTAGATTTTATGATTAAATAAAAAAAAGCAGAAATTTCGTAAATTATTACGACCAAGATGTGACAAGCACAGAAAAAAAAACAGTGCAATTAGTCACACCAGATTTTTTTTATAAATTTTAATCTTTTACCTTCTTGGTGTTTTAATTTTGTTTTGAAGATTTTTCATTTTATTTTTTGTAAAATATTTTAAGCGAAATGTAAAAAAAAAGTCCTTGCAGCTGAAAATAAATAAAAAACATATTTTTTATTTTTTAGATCGTTTATAAATTAAAACCTAAGCAGTATGTCTTATTTTTTAATCATTAAAAAAAAGCCCATAAATATCCGTCGAGTAGTTTCAGAGTTATGGAATTATAAAGGAAAAATTTAAATTTAAATCTCACAATTAAAATTATATAATTAATTAGATTTATATTAAATTTTATTTTTTCATACAAATATCCATGGGGTTTATGTGTCATTTATAATTTACTCATAGAGAAGGCCCTAACTAGCTTCAACACCCGCCGGGTGTACAGCATAAAATTAAGAGTTATTTTTTATTTTATTTTTGTTTGTTAATTTTTGCTAGGGCATCTCTCTACCTTTTTATTAAAACAACTCTTTTATTTAATGTGCTTTCAGTGTTTTGAGGGTCAAAATTATATAATCAAACGACCATGATGTGACAAGCACAGAACAAAACTTTCAATTGTTGTACGACCAGTCACACCAGATTTTCTAAAAAATTTTAATCTTTACCTTTCTTGGTTTTTTAATATTTTGAAGGTTTTTACTTTTATTTTTTGTTAAATATTTTAAGCTAAATGTAAAAAAAAAAAAAAAAAAAAAAAAAACTTCAGTTGGAAATAAATAAAAAAACTTTATTTTTTTATTTTTTAGATCTTTTTTAAAATAAAACATAAGCCGTAAGACTTATTTTCTAAACATTAAAAAAAAGCCCATAAATATTCGTCAAGTAGTTTCAGAGTTATGGAATTATAAAGGAAAAATTAAAATTTAAATCCCACAATTAGAATTCTATAATTAATTAGATTTATATTAAATTTTATTTTTCATATTTTTTGTTATTTTATATAAGACAATTAAATATCTATGGGTGTTAAAAGTGCCATTTATAGAGAAGGCCTGACTAGCTTCGAAACCCGCTGAAGGCGCATATTTATAAAAAAACAATTTTAATCAGGATTTCAATGGGACCTTACGCCGGACCCTTGGTTTTTTTTTGGTTTAGGAGTTATGAATAAAAAAAAAATAAATAAGCAGAAATTTTTGTTTTTATTGAAAAAAAAATAAATAAAATCAGATCTTTAGAGGTGTGAGTTGACCCAATCAAGGAAGTAGGCGACGTTTGTGTAAACGCCAGGTATTTGAGGCCGAGCACATCCATCGCCGAAACTGACCAGACCAGAAAGGACTTGATTGCAGACCATTGGACCGCCGCTGTCACCCTACAACAACAATTTGATTTTAACTCCATATTTTTTTTTTTGTTTTTTTGGTTTTCTTTCTTACTCACTTGACATGAATCTTTATTGTCTTGTAAACTACAAATCATATCGTTTTGAATAATTCCCGGGTAGCCATCAACTTCGTATAATTCATCGCAAGTGTCTCTAGAGACGATTGTTAAATTGACAGCGTAGAGATCGTTTGGAACGTCCCAGCTATCTTCATTCTAAAAGAGAAAATTTAATTATTTATAATTAAATTAAAACAAATAAAGAAAAAATTAAAGAAAAAAAAGAAACTTTTTTCGTTTTCGCCCGAAAATTATATTAGCGACTAATTAATTAAGAATACATATTCGAAATCTTGCCATTTTTCCTATTAAAATGATATAACACACTTATATCTAATTTTGTTGTAAAGATGTTTAAAAAATAATTATTTTGTTGAAGTGGAAAGCGTCATCCGACATTAATAAAATAAACAAATAAATTTACAACAATCATTAATAAAATAATAATAATAATAAGAAAAGATTTAATTAATAGATATACTTAATTGATAAATTTTTTTAAAATTTAATTAATTAGTATTATTATTAAAGACAATAATAAAAATTAATAATGGGGAGAAAACAAAAATTATTTATTATAATATTATTATTATATATTTAAATAATTAAATATTTATATATTTAAATTTAAAATTATATATTAAATTTAAAATAAAAATTATTATTTTTTATTATTGTCTTTAATAATAATAATAATTAATTAAATTTAAAAAAATTTATCAATTAAATATATCTAATAATTAAATCTTTTCTTATTATTATTATTGATTGTTGTAAATTAATTTGTTTATTCGATTAATGGCGGATGACGCTTTCCACTTCAACAAAATAATTGATTTTTATCATCTTTGTTATAAAATTAGATATAAGTGTGTTATATCATTTTAATAGGAAAAATGGCAAGATTTTGAATATGTAATAAAAGAAAAGATATATATTTTAGGTAATAAGAAAATTGCTTACCAAAACTCCCCAGCCACTGACTGTACACACATCGCCTGACTTTGGCTCGCTTGTAGTCAGTTTAACCGGTTGTACTTTATCGTTTAATTCCAATGGCGATTTAAGCTATAAAGGAATAAATAAATTTTATTTGTAATATTTTTTTTTTTTTTAATTCCATTCTTACCGTACCACTAAAACTGCAACGTCATCATGGTACTCGTCAGGTTTGTAATTTTCATGGACGGTATACGAGGCGAGATCTCTGAGTTGAGCATCCGAGCCAGGCGTTGCTTGTGTGTTGGTGCCAGCTAGGATTGACAAGGCCGACACTGGCTGGGGGTTCCCAAAGAAACTACAAAGAAACAAAAATTAGTATTATTTTTTTTTGTTTTTCTCCTATAATTCGAAAGAGGAAAGAGAAATTTATCTCCTAAAAAAAATCACAGAAATATGATGTGAGTATACAAAACACATTACATTGTTTCAAAAGTAGAGGTGGATATAAAACAAAATTTTATACAAAAGTTGTTCAGAATAATAAATTGCAACTTTCATTTTCTAAATGTAAGAGAATGATGCGTGCTGTGCGTTAAATCACACCTGATTTTTTTTTATTTCATGCCTGTTATAATATTCGCCTTATCACCCAAAAGAAAACACTATCACTATAAAGTTCTAGCCAGAAGATAGAAATTGCTATAAAAGCTAATTTAAAGGTATAGGATGTGTAGGGTTGTCACTCGTACTTTATAATAAAGTATTGTATGTTATTTTTTCGGATAATTATTCTCTAAAATTTACGAGAACAATAAAGTACTCAAAAATACTTTAAATCGCATGATTTGATTTTTCTGCGATTCAAAAAAGTTTTTGCGTAAAACAGCTCAAAAATGGCAACAAGTATTAATAAATCTGATGATAGATTTCCAAACTTGTATAAAATAAAGTAATTTTATTTTTAATGTTTATTCCTGGCACATCAGCATTCTTCACTGAGAGAGTTTTTTCTGTGATAGCGCGACAAAAGGAACAAAACGTCTCTGAACCTTATCAAAAATAATTTACTTATTTACTTTAACTTAAATATCGACTGTTTAGCAATGTAAATAATTTGGTAAAACTTGCAAAAAGCATTAAAAACATGTTTTTTAATATAATTCTAAGGAAAAATAAATAATACTTTATTTTTACACTTTTTATTTATTTTCTTACCTTTAATATTCAAAGTACTTTAATTGCAAAAAAACGGTGGCAACCCTAAGTGTGACTCCATACAGAGCACGGCTTTATATGTAGAAGCTAGAAGAGGGGGTTGAAAGGAGAAGGCGTAGTTTGAAAGACTATATTATAATTAGAGCCCGGATTTTTATGCAACAAAAACCGCTAAATATGCCATATAATATGCAGTAAAAGCATTAAAATATGCAGCCAAATATGCAATATATTTATGGCAAAAATATTAAGTAAATGGCTTCAAATTAAAGGTAAATCATGATTTCTACTGATATAAAATAATGGTGTTTTATTTTTTGGAAGGAAATGATTAAAAGAAAAAAAAAAAATGGTCTCACAATAAAAACTAAATTTAATTAAAAAAAAAAAAAAAAAAAAAAAAAAAAAAAAAAAAAAAAAATAGGGAGCAATCCATTGCGAAATTTTTGAATCAAACGAGGACCCCTGTTTTGGCATTTTTTTTCTTTAATTATTTTGACTTCGAACTATGAACACAACTGACTTGATATTCATCCAACGAAAATTCTAGCAAAACTAAATTTATTTCTCAAAAGAAGATATAAAGAATAAAAATTATTTATTTTTTACAAAGTAGTAAAAGGATTTAAAATTTTTTTTTTTTTCGTTTAATTTTTTTTTTTTTGTTTTTAGAAAAAAAAAAATTAAAAAATTAAAATAAAATGAAACTTTTACTGAAAAAAATTTAAAATATCTAAAAAGTTTTAAATATGCAACTTTATGCAATATTGACCAAATATGCAAAAATATGCAATATAGAATTTGAACCCTAGCTCCAAGGGGGCATGATTCGGATAGAAAGTTGGTTTTCAGCGACGTACCTATTAGCAAATAGAATATGCAATTGCATAGGAATCCGGACTCTAATTATAATTGTTATTAACAAAAAAACAACAAAAATTGTGTCTAAGTTTTCAAGTTTCATTGACAGAGTTCTTAAAAAAAGAAAAATTTTATCAAGTCCATGAAAATTCGTTAACTAGTTTCAATGTTGATGCGTTATAAAAAGGAAAATTTGAAATTAAATCTCACAATTATTATTCTATAATTAATCATATTTATATTAAATTTTATGGTTTTGAAGTTAAAGAAAAAGGTGGGTGAAGTGTTACTTGAAAAGGCAGTGCGCCGCGGTGATGATGTGCGTCTCGTCGAGGATGGATGCGCCACACGCGTGCTGGTCATAAATCCTTAACGAGACTTGATAAGGGAATTCGCCATCCTCGGCTTTGCGGCCGCCAACAATCCTCGGGTCCAGAGAGCGTCTTGCCAATAAATTCCGATTCGGATTCAAAAAGGGATGCCCATCTATTGACACAAACAAAGCGGGTGTCAATAAAAAAAATAAAAAATGTCAATACGTTTCTTTTAGCATTTTAAAAGATATTAAAAAAAGCTTTGTTGATGGTACCGAAATATCAGCGTTGATTTATAATAAAATTTCAATTAAATTAATGAATATCTGCTTTATCTCCTTGATTATTTCCGCAATGCACTTTGGTTAAAATTCCTAAAATATGTCAAAACATAAAACTGAAATTTTAGCTGGTTTTGAATTGAAACGTAAAAATATAAAATTTGGAGAAATATATAGTATGCGGGCAATATGTCATTTTCCAGACTCAGCATATGAGTGTCGAAATGTGCATTAAATGTTAAAAATGTTAATTTTTAATAAATCTTTGAACAGTAGCGTCATTTAGGGGGGGGGGGGGGCATGGTGGATTTTGCCCCCTCCTCCCTTAAGGGCTTTTTTAATTTTATATGGTATATCTGTAAAAAATTAATACCTTTTGGCAAATTTGAGATACCTATTTGTAAATAAATAAAATAAAAAATATTTGCCCACCTCTCCCTTGCCACTGTCTTTGAAACAGATAACCTAGTGTTGATATTTCAATTTTTCATAAATAAAATAGCCTTGACATTGAAATAAATCCCCATAAAAATCCGTCCAAATAGTTTCGGAATAAATGCGATATAAAGAAAAATTCTCAAATTAAATCTCACAATTAATTTTCTTTAATTAAACATATTTATATTTTAATTTTAATTTTTGTCCTTAGTGACTAATTAGGCCTGCCTCCTACGTAGTAGAAAATCTTTTTTTTTTTTAATCATCACTCACCCACAAATGCTTGAGCAA